>SNQN01000622.1:0-27631 GCA_008642245.1 Bassia scoparia
GAGAGTGAGAGTGAGAAGTGAGGAAGGATGGTGGGAATTGAGGGGAAGAAATAGGGGAGAGGAGTGAGGAGGTAACGGTCATATTTGAAAAGTTGGGGAAAGGGGGTGAGAAATGTGACCGTTGGTGCTGGAAGACAGCAAAGAGGGGGGTGCGTAACGGCTAATTAGGTTAGGACATTGGTGAAGTTTGGATCTGAATCTACTGGGGTTTGAATTTGAGACAGGTGGCATGGTTTTGTCTTAATTGTAAGAAAGTGGTGAATAGAAATATAGAATAGAATATACAACTCGTTTTTTGTGCCCAGTCACACCTTAAATTCTGTGTGGCTGACAATACTACACAGCGGATTTTATTAGTCCGTACAATTTCGTACAACATTAATAAACTAAGGAATTGATTTTTTGTTGGTTGTAACGCTTGTCACGTTTCTTGTAGATCACTTGATTGTTTGTAACGTTTACCACGTTGACCTGACGGGTTCTTCTTCTTTGACGCAATCTAGGTTGTCTGACTTCGTTCCTGGTCGGGTGATAGCGGTAGCAGCTCAGCGAAAGCGGGAGAAGTATATATATTTGGAGCGGTGTAAGACAATTGGATACGATTTCCTTCCTTTTTCTTCTCTTCTTTGGGGAAATTAGACAAGGGAGTTGTTGCACTTCTGAAGTGAATTCAAATATTCTCCAGGGCCTAGGACATTGGGGCACGTGTTGCTGCTCACATCTTCAATCGGATAGGTTTCGCTATAACTAGAGGAGTGGGGGCCCAAATTGTATCTCGGCTCCCCCCTAATTTTTGTAGATCACTTGATCTTTTTTGTTGCTTGTAACGCTTACCACGTTTTGGTGTTTTTATAATAATAATAATAATAATAATAATAATAATAATAATAATAATAATAATAATAATTGTTAATATCATCATTATCGTCAATAACAAATTAGTTAACAAAAATATTAAGCTGAACTGAATTGAAATTAAATTGAAGTAAACAGACTCTAAAAAAGTTGATGATCGGAGGGAAACAAACACTTTTTCGTATTACGCAATGTATCTCAGATTTACAAGAAATAATCGTCAAAGTGCCCAAATTAAAATACAAATGATTGTAGTGTTTTTTTTATGGAATATTAATCTGTTGTTGTAATAACTACTCCGTATATACTTCCCCGTTTTAATTTATGTCAACTTTCAAGTGGGTTCGAACATCTATACGAAATTTACAAATTATTTTTTTATAAAGTGCAAAGGACAATATTACCCTTACTAATAAGAGAAGGAGGAAAAGAAAATGTTGTCATTAGCCTTTATAATAAGGGTAAATTGGTCCTTTCAATCAAAATTTCTAACTAAAAGTAGAAAGTAAATAAAAGTTGCTAGTAACATGATGTTTCCTTACATGACAAGTAGCCCGTAAATTGAAACGGATGAAATATTAGTATTTAATTTTATTCATCTTCCATTTATTATACTCCGTAATAATTTGAAGTTTTAGCTTATGTATTAAAAACAAACTGCTACGAATTATTAATTGTAATAGATTCATGCTATAAACATTTATGAAGATTTTTTAGGCTTCTAACCATAGGATAAATTTGTTAGAAAAATACTTTTATGCATTTTTTTTTTTGTAAAAAACACTTATTTTATGTCAATTTTTGTTATAAAACTATTTTTTCTAATGTTCATCCACGTGAGTGTCAAATTCCATGTATGCGAGTTGTTTTTGCTTTTTTTTACTAATTTTTAAACAACCAACCCAAATAATTTCCTCTCTCGTCTTTTATTCATTCGTCACTTTCAACAATAGAATATTCCTGTTTGCAGAATTTGAGCATCAATAAGTAGTTGTAGAGCCAAAAACTCCTCATCCTTATCTCCCTCACTAGTGAAATTGTGTCTCTCAAGCTTAGAAATCACAGCAACAAAATCATTTTCTGAGCTCTATCTATTCCCATCCCGAGTGACCGTGAGCATGAAGTCATGAACCCATTTCAAGAATGACAAATTGCATTTGAACCCACGAGTTTTAGAATGAACAAGATTTTTTCTTTCTCTTTGCTAATCAAATTCTTTTCTTTAACCCAATCTTTTTAGTTCGAAACGCAAAGTTTCAATCATTCATTAACACAAAAAATTATTTAAATTATTACATCTCATTCTATTTTTCCGTAAAACAGTGTCACACGACTTTTTTTAAGAAAAAAATATTATTGATTCAATTTTCTTTTATCTTAAAAGTTTTTTCCATTATTTTTTCTTTAGGTTATACCGTAGTTCTACCCAATATTTTMTCCCATTACTTTTATCTTTATAACAAGGTCATATTGCTTCTCACTGTTATAAAACAAAGAAATCACTCCATTTGAATTAAATATTTAAATTTTATTTTTTTAAAAAAATTATATAAACTTAAACCCCGTGCTGCGGGGTAATAAACAGTTAAGCCATCATAAAAGGCTTAATTATGAAGCATCGTAATAATTAGATTTTTTTTTGATTAAAAATTAGGTATAAATAAAAATTAGAAAAAAATATTTATAACAAAGTCGAGATTACTCCATACAACAACAAATCGAGAAATTCAACACCACACCAAACGAATTAAACACACATGATTGTTTAACTTGTCTTCTTGGCCCGACGATGTCCGGGATTGGAGTAGAGTATAAACATTCATCGAAATAGGTTATCCACGATGCTTAAAAGGAAGAAGCATAACGTTTTATATGGATAACACCATACAAATATGTACCCGTATGCATTGACAACAATATGATAGTTCTCTAAGTAATATTAGTAGCTCATATATTGCAAGACAAATGTAAAATTAAATTACAGTCAAATAGTAAACAAATCAAACATCTACATCAAAGTAAAAGGAATAATCAAAGTAAAGAAATACATGCTACAATAGAACACATCAAGTTGAGGAAAATGAATATAATTATTTAGAGAATATGAATTGTTCCAATATGAAGGTTAAAAATGCTAGGTAACTAAAACATTAGGAATTCAAAATGAGTAAAATATTTTAGGAACCAAGGGTATAGAATATGAATGGACAATAACCCATGGTGTTAATTATGTTAAGCATTTTAGATATGGACGCTTCATAAAGAAATGAAATCATTAGATATAGATATGATAAATGAATAGATTAATTGTTGAAGGATGAACAATGAAAAGTACAAAAGTATGAAAAACATATGTGGGAAATGAAAATAAAAAATTATCAATTTATTGCAAAGATAAAAAAAAACCAAGAAAAAAGGTGATGATGTGGAATCATGAAATGAAAGAAAATTGCATATGGTGGACTTGAGTCTGTTTACATTAGCTTATTCAGTTCAGTTCAATTCAATTCAGCTCCATTCAGTTCAGTTCAGTTCAGCTCCATTCAGTTTAGTTTAGTTCAGTTCAGTTGATTTCAGTTAATATAAACAGGTCTTTAACTGAATTTTTAGGTAGGAGTTTAATATAAGCGTAGTATTATGATATGGATAGTATGTAGCTGATATCAATTCTATATTTTCTTTTAGATTTTTCTACAACATTTTCAATTTTTATCGACTATTACTTGTATGCCATGACATCGACACCTATGTGAGTTGCATGTGTCATGGACTCCATGGGAAGACCATGCATTTGAGGCGCTAAAGTAGTGGTTTTGTTTTTTGATGCATTCGTGGCAGCATGCTGCGTGTTACTTGTAATGGGATTGTGAATGGTGGGGTTGTGGCTTATGATGGTGGCAGTGGACTGAGATGGATTGTGACGGCCGGTAGTTGTAATAAGAAGAATTTGAGATAAATGGTAAATATCGAGGGCGATTTTAGGGTAGCGTGGTTGACAAATAACAATTGTCCTATATTTTTGTTCGTCCGTTCAGGGCGCGATGCAGTGATTTGAATAAGTTATACACTTGAAACTTTGAATTTCATGTCTAGTATTTGAGGTCTTTTCAACAATCATTGTTCCTTTCTCTCTTTGGCTTTACAATGGTTGACATCTATTTACCAAAATTCTAGTACGAGATCGAACATGACACGAGCTAAGTGTCTGCTCGTTCCTACATTTAGACATGATTGCAGATACGATGTTAATGTCTATAATTAATACTCCTTGCGTATCAAATTATAACGCAACAAATCAAATTTAACGTATTCGAGCTGAGGTGTGAGATTTTCACAATGTAAATAAGCGAAATAATCAAAATCATTTAAACACAATAAAGTTATAATCTCATTTTTCATTGTGTTAAAATTATTTTGAATAATTTGCTTGTTTACATTGTGAAATCTCAACCTCAAAATGCGTAAAATTTTGTTTTTTGTGTTTAATATGATACAGAAGAAGTATAATTTCTTAAATGAAAGTCCAATGTAATTGTATATACTTAATACAAGTACTTGTAATTTTTAAAGTGAAAGCGCAATGAATAAAAAGGAGGTACAACTGAGTAGTATAGAAGTATTGACGTATTGCACTAGAAGGAAAAAAGTTTCAGAATTATAATAGCTGTCAACTACCTACTTTAATAGGCAATAAACCAATAGCTCAATATGGGAGAGTAGTTAAAAAATTAAAAAAGTAAATACATCTTTCGTCTCATCTATCTCTTTCGTTGAAGCACACACAGTCCAAAAAAATGGCATTCGTAAGTCTTTTTTTTTTTTTACTTAATTGAAGCTAATTTTTCCTCCCAACAATGGTTATGCACATATCTAACCATGCTATAGTGTAGATCCGCCCCTGGTCCCGTTATCCCCGTTAATAATGAGCTTAGAGTCCTTAGACCTCAACTGACCTAATAACAGTCGACCCCTCCTTGAAAAATAAGTGTTTAGAAACGTAAGTGAATATATCACTAAGCATGCCAAAAAAAAAAGACAATATGAGTGAGGATGTTTTAGTAAATTTAAAGAGTATGAAATAATTTTCCCAATAAAGAAAGTTATGCTAAATACAATCATTAAGGTATAAATATATTACTTAAACTAGGGGTGAGAATGAGCCTGGCCTGTTCGCGAACATTTCGAGCTCGGCTCGAAAGCTAAATGAATCAAGCTGAACTAAAGTGGGTTCGGCTCGAAAGCTCGTGAACAGGCTCGTTAATTATTTTATATTTAAAAAATAATATATTATGCATAAATATATAATAATAAATATCTTACTTATTACACATGAGAAGGTTAACAAATTCTTTACATAAAAAAAATGAACAAAACGAAGAAAAATTTAAGAAAAAAAATCAAAAAAGACGATAGAACCAAGAATAATAATTAGCATAACTTGTTCGTGAATAGTTCGTTAAAGGCTCGATCAACGCTTGGTCAAAGCTCGGCTTGATTTAGGCTCGGCTCGATAATTTTCAAGCTCAGTTCGAGCTCGAAAAAACTTAAACGAACATGAGACGAACATAGCAAAGCTCGATCTCGGTTTGACTGATAATTACCCCTGACTTGAATAACGAAAATAAATTGTAAATTTAAGACAAAATAATACACTAATTGATGAAATAAATGATCAATTACGTACAAAATATTATTTCAACTTTTCTTATAATAATCGGCCTTTAGGCTACATTTAGTTTTTTACCAAAAAAATAAAAGGAAAAATTGATTTTAATAATTTGTATTTTTGGTCGTCCGCTCATAATAATCCCTATTCAAAATATTTCCGTAATAATTCCAACTTGTAACCTCCTAATTAAAGCCAAGAGAGGAGCAATGGTGTCTCCCTTGGAATATACGATATCACCCCTAGAAAAGCATAACTTTATTTACTTAATAATACACCTTCCTAATTAAAAAACATTCATATTAAGAAAAGTTCAAATAAAGTTGCCAAAGTAATAAATTGACAATGTAAATATGCATATTGATAATTAAAATTGATTCTAATAATAAATGTAAACAATATAATTAATAGAAAAATTTCACATGATAATTCCACTTTGTGGTTCTTCCTCATTAATATAATCCAGCTTGAGGTAATTACAAATATACCATTCTTTACTGCAGGGGGAACGCACCAAAAGGTGAGATATTCATGTGAATTTTCCTAATTAATATAGTACTCAGTTTAAGTAAAATAATTGAGGCACTTATCGCTGCACACGAGGCTAGTGATCCCATATTAGAAGTAACGAGTAAAAATAGGTAAAAATTGATGATTAACACACCACCCAGAACACGATCAACTACCACCGCATCAACGATAATACAACTTAATCATGCAATTATGACCTATTTTAAACGTTATTTCTAACTTGGATCAATTAGAGAAGATGGGCACAAGTTTGAGATTATTACTACTTCCTGTTTTTATTAGATTGACCCATTTCTATTTTAAAAATTTGGAAATAATTGTCCCACTTTGATTTTTTCCCCTTCAAGACATGGGGACCACAACAAATTATCAATAATCCACTTATTTCTACTTTTTTGGTCCACAATCTTCTTTCTCTCTATCTCTCGTGGTCCCACATACTTTATTAAATTACCAATGTACTCACCTAATCACTTCAAACCAATATTTTGCCTCAAAAACCACAAAATTCAAAGTGGGTCATTTAAAAATAGAGGAAGTAGTAATTTTTGAATAAAAATTATTACGAGCAGACAACAAAAGTAGGGATTATTAGATCATTTTCCAAAAATAAAATAAATAAAAATAAAATCAATTAATGTCAAATGTCATTCAGCATTTCAGTTAGTCGAGGTTTGAGGAACTCCATAAGAACAAAGAACACTCAACATCAACAAGCATTCGAGAACACACCTAACCTTGCTTTGCTCAATCTCATTCAAACCCAATAACGATGTATCGATTCGATGATGATGATTCGAATTCGAATTTAGAGCACTTCATCAATCTGCACACAGCAACAACTCCTCTTCGTTGGTATGCTTTTTACTCATCTTTTTATCTATTAATTAAATTTTATATCCCCTTAATTGAAGCTATAATCTTTAATTTCCTTTGTTGTGCACTTCGAATTGTCAAAAAGATTGAAACTTTAAACTTTTTGAAGCTATGCTTATGATAATTACATATTGCCTTTATTTCCTGTTTGGATATATTTCGATTTATAACTCGCATGTACCATTATAAGTATGCATTTGTTCGTAGATTTAGAAATGGTGCTTGTTCTAAATTGAGAGAATGCGTAATTTATAGTTATATACTAGTTTTGTGGCCAGTTTACATTGCAATTTCGTATTAATCAGATTTTTCGTGCACCTATTATTATATATGAATGTGTCATTCATAGTCTGGGAAATGGGGGGTCGTTCCCTGATTGCATAACAGTGATAGTTGTCAGAAAGGGGTATTGTTCCTAGATTTAATATAAGAATGCATTGTTCATAATTTGAGAATTGAGTTTGGTTTTCAAGATTGTAAAAGCTCTAATAGTGGAATCAATTGGTGTAAGTGACGATGTTCGGATTATAAAAATGGTGCTTGATTCTTTTTAAGCCTATGCTTAGTGACAATTCTGATACAATAAGTTTGTGTATTAAGTTCAATTGTCCCTTTGACAACTTGGTTTATACCTCTATAAGGAATGTAGATATGTTTGTCAACGCACGTTAAAAACCAGAGAATGACAGCTGAATATTAGAGTTAGAACAATCATCAATCAAAGCCTTAATCCATATTGAAGGGGTCGGCTAACATGAACATAAAAGTGATGGATCGAGAGGTCATGCACATAGATTTCCTCCTCAACTCTCTAACGATCGAGAACCTCACTTTCTTGCAAATCCAACTGTTTTATGTCCTTTCTAACTCCTTTCCACCAAGTCATTTTTGGTCRCCCTCTACCTCGTTTAAAATCTTCCTGATCCCATTCTTCCACTCTTCACACCGGTGCCCCATGAGGTCTCTGTCTTACATGCCCAAATCAACGCAAGCGATTTTCCCTTAACTTGCTTGCAATATATGCAACACCAACTTTCATGCGGATAACTTCATTTCTTATTCGTTAAAGTTTAGATAATGATTACATATAAATTCTACGATTTGGGATGTTTTAAAAAAATTTGTCACATTTTGAAAAATAGTTATGGTTCATGATTAAGGTTCGCAAAACCACAATTGGAATTAGTTGTTGGGACTATGGGATGATCTTATAGAAATCATGCTACGTCTTTCATCATGAGAGGTTTAGGCCTGGGGCAACTTGGCAATTATTTCTCGGTGAATTTTATTTWTTTTTATCTTGAAAAAAATGACTGTATTTGAGATGTTTCATGTGTGTGAAAATTCCTTTATGGAACTGGGCATCATCCTAAAGTTCCAATGTTTCTAGAATGCTAGAGTTATGTAACTTATGTTGGTAGTCAAGATTCAAGAAAGGCTATACATTTGTTTGAGCTTTGAAACACTCGGGTTTCGTCAAGGTAGGTTTTTGTTTTCACATAAGGTGCTAACATTTCTTTGGTTGTTATCAGGGCTAGAGGGCACAGGAAATCAGCCTTTTCCTGCAAATGCTGAGTTGGGATGGTACATCATTGATGCAACTGGTCAGCAGATTGGTCCATATACGATATCAGAATTGCGAGGTGAGTTTTATGTTACTAAGTTTGTAGATCTGTGTGAATGAGGCGGAGCCGCATATGTGGAWTTAGGTGCTCTGCACAAAGAGTGATACCACTTTTTATTTCATAATCAAAAATAAAATGTGATTGTTTCCCACAAGATTTTGCTTGGGGAATTGGGATTGAAATGTGTGATACATTCTTTGCTCATACAAATAGTTGTGACAAAAATAGAAATATACTTGTGCCAGGTCAAGAGAACTTTATTAGTCAAATTTGGAAAGGGAAGCCTTTTAACTTTTGATTATCGGGGTGGTTTTTCCTCCAAACCCAAATGTAACAGAATTGTAGGAGTGGTAGTAGCATTATCAATTATGCTCTCTCAATCTCTAGGATTATAAGAAATTTCAAGCGAGAGAGATAACTCAGATAAGTATGTGATCTATACTTGATTGTTGTCCTAAAAATCAGACTAATATGATATTTCTCCCAAATTGCCACTTCAATTAGTAGATCAATTCTTTTGATGAGTCTAGCAATGGCTTCCCTGTTGTGGTTCTGGAACTTTTTTTTTCTTCCCAATTTTGCACTGTATAGGGATCTATATATCTTTATAGCTGTAATTTAAAATACTTCCTCCGTATCAAAATAAACGCAACGATTAGACACTTTTTCTCTCTACTTTATGTCAAATCGTTGCGTTAATTTTGATACGGAGGAAGTATACCCACTTACACATTGCAAATCGTCTTTATGATCTATGAGCATCAACATAATTTTAATTTTTTTTTTCTTCTTTTGATTTATTTCACCTTTTTAAACTGTACTTGAAGCTTTACTCACTGATATTCTGCTTCTCCATGACACTTCTGCTAAATATTTTCTTTGTGAGGTAAGGTAAGTGGTGCAATCAGGCTGACCATAGCAAACACGGAGGTTTCTTGCATAGTTTGCAATAATAGCTCAAAAAGAGTTGTTAACTTTATGGTTAGTTAGGAGTCAGGACTGTACAATGTGGCTTAGGGAATTACTTCAAAATTTCAAATACACTTGGATCAATTTCCTAGTYKAAAGTTCTAAGATGTACTCGTAGTTCATAAGGCTTTGAATCCTTTGATTGGTGGATGGTGCGCTTATGAGTACATAAGGTATCACAAGTAATAGACTTATAGGTCTCTGGTTCATGAACCCTAATGTGTTGTTTTCTAGATTTACGATCCACTGCGAAGAATTAATTTGATTGATGATGATGACCAATTAATCTTATATTTACCTTGGCCAATGCCCTCTAGTTCATGCATGTGTTCCTGCCTCCATGTTTCTTTGCAAGTAGTATTACTGGAGAGCAAAGGGGCTATGATTTCGTATGATGCACGGAAGCAACAACATTTGGGCTTCTTTATGATGTCATTCTTTAGTCTTTACCAAGTGTAATTCATGTTTTTTAGTTAATCGTGTTGGCTGATGGTAAAAAAATGGAGCTGGAAAAGTTTAGTTTAAGGTCTAGGGTGATTGAGTGAATGTCAGTACAGGTCAAGCTCAGTATTGCACTATATATTCTTAAGTTGTTCGGGGAGTGTGGGTTGCCAGATTGAAGTATGAAGTTTGAGCCCACTTGTGTGATTTTATAACCATATTTTGATGTTGCATGATTAGCTAATGGATTTTGAAGGATGGGTTCCAAAGAGGGAAGCCTTTGGATGCCTAGCAGGCTAGCACAGTAGCACTGTGCCACAACTTTCTAGGGGAAGAATCTGAGCCTGCTTAGAGAATGAGCTGCTGAACCTTTTTACTATATGAATTTTCTTCTTCTTTTTTTTTTCCTTATAATGTTATTTTTCTCTCCACCGTACATTTGGTAATGAACTGCTGTAGCATGTAGGCTATCCAAATTGTCACTGAGTATGGAGTCTGAGGAAGTTGTTTGAGACATTGTCTGGTGGGCACAATGCATTTAAAGTGTTAGTTTATTGAAATGGCTATTGACTATTATAGGGTAAAATGTCTTTGTTCAATGATGACCTTTATTGGTATGTGAACTAATTAATCTTACTTTCTCTCTTGCTTGCAATTTCGGGAAGTAATTTTAAAAACTTAATGTTTCGGGGTGGGGTGGGGGTGTTATTTGTGGGAATGTGTAGGTGGAGGATTAGCAAGGCAGAAAAATGCTTTACTGAGTGGATGAACATACTTGTTAATTGTTATTGCTTTTCCTTGGTTAAGTGGATATTCAATTGATTTATTTTCACCTCTTGTTTATTTTATTTATGTTAGTATACTTTTCWTCAAGACTTTCCTGAAAACATCCAATAGTTTCATTGTCATTAGAAGCATTTTCTGTCCACCATTTTTGTAGTTCCGTCCTCCTRTCATTGTTGATGTATTCTTTTGCATGGATACGTTAGTCAGCAGTTGCTTTTGAAATTTACTAGTTCCTTTTGTGTCTCCTTCAATTACAGTTCTACCAGTTACCAATAGCACGGTTACATGAACTGTTCATCTGTATCATGTTGAACCAACTACTTAGCTTGTTTACTTCGCGTGAGCAGAGCATTTTCTAAACGGATACCTGACAGAGAGTACCTTTGTATGGGCTCAAGGAAGATCTGACTGGCAGCCACTTTCATCAATCCCTGAGTTAATGACTGGAGTCCATTGTAATGCAACTTAACTTTCAGCTTCTGTAATTATTTTTTCATTGTTAGTTTGTTACTTAGAAAAGATGTGTCTGATACACGGTGATTTCTGTGCAGTTCCTGCTGGCAATGACGATGAATTTGAGAAATGGCAAAAGGAAGTGAAAGAGGCTGAAGCTGAAGCTGAGATGCTGAAAGGTGGTTTTGCTTCTGCGGATTTAGGAGTTGATCAAGAGAGACCCTCAACTCCACCTGACGGAGAAGAAGAATTTACTGATGATGATGGAACTACTTACAAGTGGGATCGCAGTCTAAGAGCATGGGTGCCTCAGGTTTGTGTTTTGGTAGTTGATGTCTTGAACCTGATAAGACCAGTTTTCTACTTTTGTTTTATTTCAAATATATAAGCTCTTATCTGGGTCAGGTTAAATATCTATTAAGGATTATGTTAACCTAYAATTGTGTGACCAATCTCACTCCCTGTGATTCCTATTTGAGCAAGCATCTTTAGAGATTCATGCTTTGTCCTTTTGCCACTGTTAAGTATTAACTATATTTTTATCTGCTAATAGTTGGATCCAGCATTTATTGTGAGATTTCATATTCCATATTTGTTGTTTTTGATTACGGTTGCAGAAGCTATCTAACTAAGGGCGGCAAATGGGTCGTGTCGTGTTGGGTTCGTGTCGAATAACCCCGATCTAACCCGACCTCTTTTTTTTTGGGCCGACCTGATGACCCATTTTAACCTGATTTTTTTTATTTTTTTTTTTATCTTCGGGAAATAATCCCAAAAATCAGGTATGATGAACCCAAACATGACCTGAACTTTTCAGGTCAACCCGGATATATGAACCCGAATACACCTATTGTAACCTGAATTTTTTAAGCTACCATTTGTAATACTTAGTAATACAAAGTATTTAAGTACATACAATAATAAATAATAAATAATAAAGTACCACAAGTTTACAAAGTACTTCTGAATTCGAACTACCTCCCTTACAAACGATTTCTCTATTTTTTTTGCAATTTTTAGAGGTTTTTTTGGATTTTTTTTTAAAAAATAGAAGAGAGAGAAAAAGATTGGTCTGAAATCTGAATGAAGGAGAAGAGAAGGAATGGATAACGGTGGAGAAGAATAAGAGTGGGTTGGTAGTGAAGTTAGGGCTTTGGGGATTTACTGATTTATTTTTAGCTTTTATTTTTTTTCATTATTTTTTAAGTTGGACAATTTTATTTTTCGTGGRGTTTCGTGTCAAAAATTTCAACCTGAACCTAACCCATTTTTGTCAGGTCGTGTTTGTGTCGACCCATTTTTCTTTTTCATGTCAGAAAATTCGGACCTAGCCCACTTTTTTCGGGTCGYGTTCGTGTCGTGTCAGCTTTTGCCTCCCTTATATCTAACTGATCTGATTCTTTCCTTTTGCCGTCAACTGATCTAATGTGCCGTAGACAATTTTGCATTAGGTCATTTTTTAAAATTATTCATCACTATTTTAAATAAATGCTAATTGATTATTTTCCTACAGGAGTGTCAAGCAAGTGAAATGGACGGATATGGATTGGAGGAGATGACATTTGTCAAACAAGAGGAAGTTTTCCCAATACCAAATATTGATGAGATCCTTGAAACAAAAGATGCCAATAACAGTATTGTGGCAGTGGAAGAAAAGGATGCAAAACCAAGTATTAAGAGAAAAGAGCCTGAAGCGACGACTGAGAAAAAGGTAATGCATCTGCTTTTGGTTGTTGCTTCTATCATTACACTGAAGCAGCATGCTACTCTTTTTCCAATTGTTTTTTATCGCATTACTTCTAGTTATTATAAGTGATCAAAATGTTATGTGCACCCAATTTTTTTTGATGGAATATTGGAGGAAGAGTTAGGGGCAGGGAGTAGCCTGATAATAGAATATGCATACTTTGTCTTTGGAAATCTCTTGAAGCTTTACATTATTTGTTGCACCAAGCAAATAATATTTTAAAGGTTTTTTCTGTTGCTTGCTTAAACTAATTCAGCTATGCCTGCATTGTGTTCGTTCTATGTTGTATTTCTTTTATGGCCATTTGTTTTATACTATTTTTTCCTTTTCCTTTTTTGACAGGAAGCAAATAAGCCTCCGGACAGTTGGTTTGAGTTGAAAGTCAATACACATGTTTATGTGACTGGATTGCCAGAAGATGTCACAGTTGAGGAAGTAAGCCATGCCTACCTTTTGAACAGAGAAAATGTGGTTATCTTAGTTTGTGCATCTCATGAATTTGTTTTGTTGACAACATTTGGTAATTTTCTGCAGGTGGTGGAAGTTTTCTCCAAGTGTGGCATAATAAAGGAGGTAGGGATATTTCTATAAAATAGTGAAATATAATTCTATGATGGCTAGTGTTAGTTGTGTACCATACATGTTATTTCCTCTTAAAAGGTGGCTTGAATGCTCTATTTTCTATTATTTTATATGTTTCTTTGTTATGCTGCTCAACCCCGTTTAAGTGATAAGAAGAATTTCGTGTGCTAGGAGGGATTCTTTTATCTTACTTTTGTTGAAGGGTGATTCAATTATTTCAACTTTAGAGTTTAGTCTTTAGAAGAACACCCTTGAGTTATCATACTTCTATTTTTCCACAGGARCCTGAGAGTAAAAGGCCTCGTGTGAAACTATATTTCGACAAAGAGACTGGGAAAAAGAAGGGGGATGCACTTGTTACATATCTAAAGGTTGTTCCTTTTTTTTTTTTTTCCTCCATGTGCAGTAGATACCAGCCCACTTTCTCAAACTTGCTTATCTCTCTCTTTTCTCATCAATATATTAGGAGCCATCAGTAGACTTGGCACTGCAAATATTAGACGGCACACCATTCCGACCTGGAGGCAAGATACCAATGTCCGTCAGCCTGGCTAAGTTTGAGCAGAAAGGTACATATGCTCATTTATTTTAGTTGCATGGCAGTTTTTGGCCCTAGTCTGTTTAACATAATAGTTTGACGTCCGCATGTTATTGATGTGCCTTTATACTCTGTTTTTCAGGGGAGAAATTTATRCCCAAACAAACAGATAAAAAGAAGAAACAGAAACTGAAGAAGGTTGAAGAGAAGATGCTTGGTTGGGGTATTTACCTTGTTTTTTCTCATCCTTGTCTGAGTTTCACTATTGGTATCCTGGCAAAGTGGCAAGCATCTTATACTCTATGGCTGTGAAAATGATGACTAATCATCATCACCTAACTCTAAATTGTACCATCACTCAACTCGTTTTAATAGTGGTTGCTATCAAGTGATAATTGCTGCTCATTTGTGCTTCTGTAATCTTCATGAGTGCGAATCCTTTTCCTTTTTCCCCCCTCTGTTGTTGGGTTATTATTTTGTACTAGCATTGGCCCAGATCAATCTATTGTGGTTTGCCCCAGACCGTCAATTAAAAGCCTAATTACCATTGTATAAGTCATCTCTTTCTTTTCACCTCAACGTATTCATTTTGTTCTCTGTACATTTTAGGTGGTCGTGATGATTCAAAACTAATGATACCAGCTACAGTTATACTCAGCAACATGTTTACAACAGCAGAAATGAGAGTAAGTCTAAAGCTAAATTGTTCTTTAAGCCTGCATTATTCATTTATAACGATAAACTTTAATMTATGTATCTAGATTGTTGGTGTCAAAATTATTATTTTTTTTTTTATTATTTATTTATTTATTTATTTCCCTAGTAGCCATGGCTTTCAGACAATTTAGAGTTTTGCCTAAAATATGTCACAAGCATCTGACTTTCCTTCCCCTAAACCATGAATCGAAGAAGCGGCTTATGAGAAGAGTGGTAGTGACGAGGGAGCCAAAGTTTGCATAAGTGCTGTAGATGTTTTGTGAATGAAGTTTTTTTAAATTTTTTTTTTTTTTTTTTTTTTTTTACATTGGACATTTTGGAAGGTACACTCTGCAAAATCATTCATGCTTAGCATCTTTAGTTTGTTGATGATGTTGCTGTTCTTGCAGGAAGATTTAAGTTTACGTGAAGAATTGGAGGTAGATGTCCGTGAGGAATGTGGGAAGCTTGGTCCACTGGATTCTGTCAAGGCAAGTTTCTTTATCATCTATGTAGGACTGTGAAGAGTGGTAATTTGCTTTAAGTCTCCGTTTGGTAGAGCGTAAAWCATTTTCCATGAAAAATGTTTTCTTTCATTTTCTAATTTTACATTGTTTGGTATACAAAGAAAAGTAAAATCATTTTCCGTGGGAGTAGAATTTCCCTTACAATGATGGAAAGCCATTTTCCTTCCAAAATGAAAGGAAAACTAATTTCCTTCTATCTATTGTACACTCCACCCTCACTACCTCCTTGCATCCCCTTCATTTTCCCTATTTTCCATCACTTTTTTTTACATGTAACCAAACAGTGGAAAATTATTTCCACGAAAATCATTTTACACTAAAAATGTTTTACACCCAACCAAACGAACCCTAAGTGTTAATGGATTCCTTCAACAGATGTTATCTCGTGAATCTCTTTTTCTTATAATCTTATGCACTCATAAATTAGCTTATTAATCCTATTGTTGTAAGCAGATTTGGGATGAGGTGTTCGGAGACATAAAGTTCACTTACACTTCTGATTTTGAATTTTTAAACAAACAAGAAGAAAACGACAAAGTTCGCTTTTATTCCATGTATCGTCATGTTTGGTGGTTGGGTTGTGTGTGAGAGAAAGAAGAGGGGGTGACACGTACTGACCCAATCCTATGCTGAAAAGAAAGCATTCTTAAATTACATTGTCACAGCTTGTCAATTTGTACCCCATGAAGAAGAATATGTAAGAGGGAAACATATATGATGCCTTCTTTGTCTTTTTTGGTTGGAAGAATTATGGTGGTTTCTCTTTTATTTAAGTACACGACCAGCAAGTAGAACCTCAGAAGTCAATTCATGAGTACTTGATTTAGTAGGGCGCTTGTCTTTGCCTGCCAAAGTTTTAATTAGTTTGCTAAAACATGCAACCCTGAGCCCCYAGTCCCCCTTAATTGGCCCATTTTCCCCCCAACCCTAATCCGTTTAATAGAAGGAATTGCATTGAAAAAAAGCAGTGTAAGAGTAGGTAATTATTGCCTAGGTGCTCATGCCCACCATGTCCTCAGCCAGCAAATACTTTATACTTTGTTGCTTGCATTGAATACTCCTTTGCGTCTGTTTCTTGTCTCCCTCCATTCTTTTTTCCTGATGTTTGATTTTCTTTCATTGGGCAGGTATGTGAGAACAACCCCCATGGAGTTGTGTTGGTTAGGTACAAGGATAGAAGAGATGCTAAAAAGTGTATTGAGTTGATGAATGGAAGGTGGTAAGTGCAAATTCCCTTGTTTCTGTACGGAATAGTCTATAGCTCAACTACATGGTTTTGAAGCAATCTAATACAGTATCATGCTTTATTTTAGGTGGATTATTTTTTAAGTATCTATCTATATTCATGTTGCTACAAACTACAATTGTGCCTTTAACTTTTCTTGTATGAGTGTGTGACCTATTTGATCATCAGCTAGCTATTCAATCAAGATTAAAGAGCATTATTATAAAAAAAATCTCCATGCTATGATTGTTTCAAGATGAATGYATGTCACCGAAAAATCAAGATCTTTCTCCACTACTGCAATTCTGTTGCATCATATATATGGGCAGCTGCTCGTACAGTAAATCTTCATGTTGCATGTGTTTAAGCGGTTAAGCTTTGAAATTAGTTAGCTGGGTTTTAATTAGTTGAAATTTACTCAATCAAATTTATTTTTATCAATTATAAGTTATTGTGTATTCTGATGGAAACCAAGTGACCCTGATTCACTTGATAATTTGCTATGTGGTTGCTGATTTTTTATTACGGAGTACTTAGTAATCCTTTTGGAATGCCTTTTTTTTATAAAGGGAAGGGAATAGGTTCTTATTTAAATCTATTGGTTTTGGCCAGCAAATTTTGCTGTTCTTGCCCGCCTTTCAATTATTTATTTATTTATTTATTTTGTGTTTTGTATTTTTCAAAAAAAATGTTATTCATCCATTTTATTTTTATTGTTTCTGTGAAGGTTTGGTGGGAAGCAGGTGCGTGCTGCTGAAGATGATGGTTCTGTCAATCATGCTTTGCTCCGAGACTATGATGATGAAGGAGAGCGGCTGGAGAAATTTGCTGCAGAACTTGAAGCTGAATGACCTAGTGATAACCACCTTCTGGTCCTTCTCTATAGAGATGCAAAATTCTGCAGTTCTCTTGTCTTGTAAGCTAATTATTGTAATTAGTTTTAGTTACCGGAAACGTATCTCGTGCTGTATTAGTGGGGCAGATAAGAGATGTACATACCAGAGGTAGTAAACATTTTTGGCACATGATATGCTTCTTTTGACAATCATATCAATATTTTGAAGAGTATATTCTAACAGTTATATTTGGAGGGCGTGCCAATCATTTACATTGGATGAACATTGTTGATGTCGATTCATTTAGTGAAGCATAATAGGCAATAGTTGTGGATTTATCCTTGGCAATCATCGGTTAACCCGAAAATTTTCCATCTATTAAGGCTTTAGTTGTGTTGTAATTGATACTACAGTACAGTTCACAGTGTTTGAATTTCCCTTTTAAGTTACACAGGTTCTATTTTCCTCCACAGCCACCAGACCGGATCGAACCATGCAATTTTGCCACCGTACGGTAGAGGAGGTCCTTCCTGTGACTAGTGTGATTTTACAAGTTAGGTTGTCAACACAAGTACATAACAATTACTCTTGTAATTATCTCTTTGATCGATCGTAACACAAATATCAGTTACATACCTTTGATCAGGAATTCAGAATTTGTTTAGTCCTGCAACAATCATTTAACAAAACATTCAATTATGGTAAAAAAAAAAAAACATGCATGTAGTCTGACAATTCAACTACACTAGCAAAGTAGCAAACCTTGGAATTCTTTAGTTTGATATGTTTTTAAAGGATATAAATTGACCACACAATATATACTTCGTATGATGATTTTTTTTTTTTTTTGACGAATACTTCGTATGATGATTACTCCATTGAATATAACAAGCATTTATCACTTCAAAATATATAATACAATCCTATTACATAATGTTGAAAGATATATTACATTAAAGATGAAGTGGCAAGAAAATGTTGAACATTCAAGCCACTCAAAACATATTGCGCGCTCCTATTGGAGAGGACTAATCTATAACTAATAACTAAAACAGGTCATTGCTGATGTCATTAGGTGRCACAAGTCAAATRGTCATAAAAAATTTCCCTCCAAAACTATTGATAACACTCTCCTGATTCTAACCCTCCCAAGTTTCAAGACTAAGCTTCCTTACAAATTTCATGAGAATACTACTATACATTTTTTTAACATAGAAGTGATCAATGACATTTTCTTCTAAGAAGAAACTAACCTAGTACAA
The DNA here is from genome assembly GCA_008642245.1 of Bassia scoparia. Lineage (NCBI taxonomy): Eukaryota > Viridiplantae > Streptophyta > Magnoliopsida > Caryophyllales > Amaranthaceae > Bassia > Bassia scoparia. The sequence continues at coordinate 18,616 of SNQN01000622.1, forward strand.
AACTAAGTCAAGCTAAGTGGGTATTATATTGCGCCAATTCCAACCTGCTATTTGTTCTAGATTATTACTTGATTAGTTGCTGATAGCTAGTCTGCTAGCGAAAACCACTGCTACGAGGATAACTCGAAGGTGTCCTAGAAATGCTCACACTTCATGATTTCGATCATGAAGTGTGAGCATTATGTTATTGCTAATCGAAACCATACATATAAACTGTCTTAATATTACTAAATCAAAGAGTACATAGAGCTACGTACACCGTCTCACATATCTTGCTCATTTTATGTCGCACAACTTTTATATCCCGGATTCCGGGTGTACCTGAAATATCGTACAACGGTCGCAGATGTAAATCTTTCTTCTGCAGTCCCAGAAACATTAAAAGCTGAAGAACTCCATATCAGAGATAATTGATCGAAAACTAATTTCATTGTATCTGCATTTAAAGAGACGAGTTATACAGATAATTATAACGAAGTCGATCATTACCTAAGTATGTCCATTTCAAACAGAAATTAAACTCCACTATAATTTTGCTTGCCATTTAATCGTAATGCTGTATTGCTATTGGTTAKCATTGACAATGATAACATAGTTTAATGCAATTTGGCATGAGCWACTTTTTTGTGGAAATTAACGCAGTGGAACTGGAAATACTGGGATTTGTTGACCTGTTGTTCGGAATTTCTCACCTTTGTAAACTTYTATATAATGGTATGTGTTAGAAGGGCTTGAAACCACAAAAAAAAAAAAACTTTTACATTGAGTATTGCATACTGATCTTGAATTCTTGATATATATGAAAGTCATGACGACCCCTAGCAGGCTTCCGGTGGCTGTCATCGTCTCGTTCTTGGTCGCAGTGTTCTTACTACTTGGCTTACAGCCTACAGGTATCTCTTTCCTCCTCTATCTCTGTCTAGTTCAAACAGCAGGCATATTGGATAGTAGAAGACTTAATACTCGGTAATTTGGGACAGATGGAGTATATACGACCTATTTATTAAATCGTTCTTTGGAGTTTGGATTACTTGCAAGAACATTGTATAAATCATTAAATCCAAACATAATCTAGTTTTGATTTAATGTCATACCATAGCTAGTGATTGAAGCGCGAGATTAGATTTATATGTCATCGAACAATTTATACTCACACATCTTTTCAGTATACTAATGTATGTGAACTGGGTATGATGGTWCAATGCAGAGGCACAAGTAGGAGTAAGTTATGGAAAGATCGCGAACAACTTACCGAACCCACAAGATGTCGTAAACCTCTACAGGTCAAATGGCATAAAAGCGATGCGACTCTACTTTCCTGATCAAGCCACTCTTCAAGCTCTTCAAGGAACTGACATCAAACTCATGTTAGGCGTCCCAAATGAACATATTCGATACATTGCTTCTTGCAAATGCACTGCATATCGATGGCTTCGAGCCTATGTCGTCCCTTATAGATCTGTCATCAAATATATTGTGGTTGGTAACGAGGTTGATCCGTCTGATCCAGCAGCCTCATCAGTTGCACAAGCAATCGAGAACCTTCGATACGTTCTCCATGCTTTGCACTTGGACTATAGTAACGACGACCTCAAAGTTTCGACAGCAATTAATTTCAACTTGCTAACAAACACGTACCCACCATCTAACGCCSAGTTTAGGGACTTATCGTARATTAGACCAATAATCGACTATATGAATGAGTACGATGCACCACTGATGGTTAATATTTACCCTTATTTTGCTCATGTAAACGACCCACAACATGTATCACTTGACTACACACTGTTTCAGTCTCCTGGCAATGTTTTTACTGATCCGAACAATGGGTTGGGTTACCAAAACTTGTTTGATGCAATGGTGGATTCAGTGTACGCGGCACTAAGGAAGGCAGGTGCACGACACGGTCGCGTCGTAGRGTCCGAGASTGGACATCCATCACATGGCGGATTTGCAGCTACATTGGAGAATGCAAAGACTTACTATAACAATTTGGTCAATCATGTGAAACAGGGGACTCCTCTGAAACCAGGGCAGCCTATTGAGACATACTTGTTTGCAATGTTCGACGAGAATCAGAAACAAGGAGCTGAAACAGAGCGTAATTTCGGGCTTTTCTATCCAAATCAACAATCCAAATATGGTCGACTCAGCTTCTAAACATCACAGGGAGCAAATGSTACAATCTAAATGTGTAACACTGTAATGTATGAGAATGAGAGATTTCATGTGTGTTTTAGTGTTCAATAAACAGAAGTCAAACTTCATGTACTGTAATTCATAAAACAATAAGAGAAAGTATGCTTGTAAGTCATGAAAATAATATCTTACAATTAGCTGTTTGGAATAGCAGATAATAACAAATATTTCCTCGTAATGTTACTGCAAAACCAATGTATTTTGCTCATTTCAGGTTGCACTTTGATTTCGAATTAACAGCTTCGATTTAATGTCGCCACCATTTAATTTTAATCCACAACCTTATGAAGAAAATAAAAATAAAAATAAAAAATAAACGACACTTCCGTACATTTCATAGTCTAATTTGTCAACCCACTATCTATTACATTGTTCTGTTCTGAACTTCTGATCTATGCCCAATATTACCGATTAACTCAACCCTCTACAGATTTCGATAAGATTTAGATGGAAATACTTAATCCACAACCTACAGAGATTTGTAGAGTACAACAGTCACATACTTGGACTTGAATCTATGCGTCGAACCAAGTGCAACAATTGACGGACCGCTCTTTCCCTTCTGCATATAAAGATGATTAAGAACCACGTGTTGAGGCCTTGAAAGAGAAGGCGGTGGCACCTCTGTGCAAAGAGAYGGCACGTTAAGTAAGGTCATGTTAAGGTGTGGAGGAACGAGTGGTGGTTCCTTGGCAAAATCTTCTTGGTTAAGTTCTGTGTTGTTATAGGTACCATCCGGAGATTGTGGTGGCTCAAACCCTGATATACTCTCTGTGTCTTCAGGGACATAATCCTGCATCAGTTAATCAAAATCCATTGGCGAATCACATAAATTAACAGGAAAAAGGCCCTAGAGGCCTAAATGTCGGACAGCCTACAATACATACACCCAAAATTACCGTAGTAAATAGATGGTGAAAGTTCATTTGGCAAAAATGTAGAGCTACAAAGGGAATTTGAAACACTTTCAGTAGAATGAAATGTGTCCTCATGTTTTTGTATAATGAAATGTGTCCTCAAGTTGTTTTTGACTCAATGTGTGTTGTAGAGGCCAAGAACAAGACATATCAAGCTCTACCACTTGAGAGWGATAAGCATTGGCCCCTTCAAAATTTTGACATAAGATTCCTGAATTATTCCCAAAAGAAAGAAAAAAAATCTAGTCGTCTTCATGACTAAAGTCACATCACGAGGACCTTCTCAGATGTGATGACAAAGCACGGCTCCACAACTCACAGCAGCGCAGCACTAATAGACGCATCACACAAAATGATGTTCAGCTATAAGCAGCTAGATAACAAGAATCTCTTAAAACTATTGAACAGTAGTCATTGGCTTTTCGRTACATCGACATGGTACAATTTTGAATGAGACATACAGTTCATTAGAGCAAAAGCGCGATGCAAGTCACTAATCTCATACCATAAAAAACTGAACTCGGATCTATCTACACCTACCTTGTTCTTCCTACCATGCATTGGGAGCAAATAGCAGTAATAAAATTGCCATGGCAAATTGGCAATATGGCATGGAAACTTCTTGACAACTACACACTTTTAAGCACAATATAATAATCATTTGTCCCAAATTAACTTGAGCAGCAACTCATTTTTTTTTATAAACATGACAAGTTATTCAATTCAATCAGAAACAATCAAACTATAACATAGACAAATTAAAGATGGGAGCAATGAAGGGGATGAATATATAAGACGGTGTATGTATGATTGTTTAAGAAAGCAAGTGATGGGGTGTATACCTGCAAATCCAAAAGATTGTAATAGTTTCCGGCCTCGTCTTGGGTCCAGGGTAAATCAGGAGCATATGTGGAGACGCCATCAACAACAAATCTATACCGGTAAACCCCAGAGGGCAGCACCTTCATGAGGGTGAAGTCCTTTCCGGATCGTTGGAGAGGTTTCCTGAACAAAATAATCAAAACACAGCAGACACACAAAGCTTAATGGCGAAAAAAGAGAGTATGTTGTAGTAGAACCTAAGCTAATAAAGGGGCAACAGCAACATAGTCGAGCTTAATTAGGCAAAGCTATAGCAGTTGGTTAATGGCGAAAAAGACTAGAGTATGTTGTTGTAGAACCTAAACTAAGAAAGGGGCAACAGCAACATAGTCAAGCTTAATTAGGCAAAGCTATAGCAGTTGGTTAATGGCGAAAAAGACTAGAGTATGTTGTTGTAGAACCTAAGCTAAGAAAGGGGCAACATCAACATAGTCGAGCTTAATTAGGCAAAGCTATAGCAGTGGGCAATGGCGAAAAAGACTAGAGTATGTTGTAGTAGAACCTAAGCCGAGAAAGGGGCAACAGCCAACGGCAACATAGTCGAGCTTAATTAGCAAAGCTATAGCAGTTGGTTAATTGTAAAAAAGACTAGAGTATGTTGTAGTAGAACCAAAGCTAAGAAAGGGGCAACAGCAACATAGTCGAGCTTAATTAGCAAAGCTATAGCAGTTGGTTAATGGCGAAAAAGACTAGAGTATGTTGTAGTAGAACCTAAGCTAATAAAGGGGTATCAGCCAACAGCAACATAGCGAAAAAAGACTAGAGTATGTTGTAGTAGAACCTAAGCTAAGAAAGGGGAAACAGCAATATAGTCGAGCTTAATTAGCAAAATAGAGACTACCTTGTCTTCCAATTGTCCCAGGAACCCTCGACTGCGACTTCCTTGGCGGCATGACTCCAAGTAATCATGGTGGGAATTCCCTGCTCGAACCCCATGTCCTCGTCCGGGGACCATGATGGATTAGGGATGTGCAGCTCATCGGGTTTCTGTATCGGAGGCACAGGGGGCTGCGAAAAGCGACAACAAACGAGACATTCAGTTTTTTATTTCGAATTAATAATTCTATCCAATCAATCAGTTAACGAATGAACGAAACGAATAAGCTGAATGAAATTTCCAATAACCTGGGGAGCAAAGGTGAGAGGAGATTGTACAGCCCTGGGACTCTGGGGAGGAGACTGTGCCATGATGATGCTGCTATTTGCGGCGAATTCGTCCTCCTCCTCTTCTTCTTCCTCTTCGATTACTAACCCGTCTTCTCTCCCATTTGCGTTTCCCATTTCTTCGAATTTAATGTAATTGCCCCAAAATTAATTAAATTGCCGAAAACGAAAGACGAATCTTGTATAATAAAAATTCAGAGTGATACGATATCATATCATATCATAAACAAAACTGGAAAACTGGAAAACGAAGAGAATGGTAATCATGATGAATCGTGAATCAGAAGCATCACATCAATGGAGGGATCATTTCATTCATAGGATGAGGGAATAATATAATTAGCCTGAGAATCCTACTGCCACAGAAAACAAACAGATCGAAACACAATACATAGAGTGAGAGTCTGAGGGATAGAGAGAGAGAGAAAGACTGTGAAAGTGAGATGGAGAGAGTGAGAGAAAGAGAATAGCCACTTACTTTAGTTTATAGAGATTGGTAAGGGCCTCAGGGGATACGGGTACGGATACANGAATAGCCACTTACTTTAGTTTATAGAGATTGGTAAGGGCCTCAGGGGATACGGGTACGGATACAAAACGGATACGAGATACGATAAATAAAATCATAGGACACGAGAACAAAAATTATAGAAAAATGATATGCGCAGCTCTTAGAGTTGCATATAAGTATTAAATTCTTGCTTAAAATAGTAAGTATTTATAAATTTATGTTAACATTGCACCAAAATTGATGTCATAAATGTTTACTGTTTTGAAAACTTTTTTTTAGCTTCTTATATGCAGCCATAAGGGCTGTATATATCATAACCCAAAATTATAACAATTCCAACGACCCTCGGACACGCCGCCTCTCTGCCGCGGATCCTCCAACGGGTGCAGTTCTACTGCTCAACTTCGCTGGACTCAATTCTCAACACTCAAAGTCAGTAACTCACTAGTATGATTTAGTACTATTTTTGTTGGTTGGGCCTTGTATCTAAAGAGGAGGTGTGATATATCTATCAAAATAGTTCTCGTGAAAAAAAATAATATCAAAATAGTTGGGATAAAGGGTTAATTAGAGGGGCATTTTAAACCTTTTCAACTATTGCTTTGGCGGACGGCATTACAATTTACAGAGACATACTCCCTCCGTTACGTATTACTTGAAACAATTGAATTAGGGGGATTTTTTAGGCAAAATTAGTTAATTGTAGATAAGGTTATATGATTAGAATAAAGTAAGACAAAGAAAAAGGAATAAATAATGAATAGGTATAAGATTAGGAAAAATTAAGAGAGAGGAAATAAATAAAATAATGAGTTGGTGTAAGATTAGGAAAAAGTAAGAGAGAGATTAGTATTGAAAAAGTGAATATAGTAGAAAAAAAGTTACTAAAAATGGAAAAAGAGGGAATTGTTTCAAGTAATATGTAACAACCATTTATGGAAACTGTTTCAAGTAATACGTAACGGATGGAGTATTTTAAATTTACATAGACGTTCTTGCGATTTTGCTTTTACATTGGTGCTCACTTATCCTTTTTAGCTTTTAAAATAAGTCAAAAATATTACTCGTATTATATTATTTGATTGAGATTGTTATTCCAATTAGTTTGATGCATTTATACTTCCTCATCTAAACAGTCCAAAGAATAGGAAAAAGGCTCGGATATGCCATTTTGTAATGTAAGGTATTCATATGATACGGCCCGTATCACCGCATATAATAATGATGTGGAAAACATAATATTAATGATATTATTTTCCAATAAAAAAATAGACACAATAAATTGTGTTTCATAATCATTGTTTTGTCTACTCTTGTTAGTTGTTAAGTCTCTTGTATAGTGATGTGAACTCATTAACCTGTCAATTTCATATATATAGTCAAGATTGTAAAACTAGTGTGCATATAAGTTTCAAAAAATACTTATGGTGTTACTAAATTATTTTTTCGATAATATACATTGAAATTGTAATTCGAATGTGTATGTCTAACAAATTGCTTACCTTGTACAAAGTACAAATAGAGAAATGGTGATGCTTTGAAATTTCTATTAATKCGAATTTATGGGTTTAACAAATAAATTCTTAATTTCTTCATATTAAATGAAATTATATTTTGAATGTGTATATTGATTCATTGTGTTATGCTAAATAATGTTATGTTTGTAGTTTTGATTATATACTTCTAAATTTTACGACAATTTCCCTGTCTAATTGTTAAAAAAATTGCCTTGTTTGTGATCCTAATTAAAATTTGCCTTTGGAAGTGTATTAGATTGGAAGTTGAATATTGCCTTTGATTTTGCTTTGAACATGGCTGAATTTTGCATACTTTCCTCCCCTCTTTATCTTTAATCTTTCAACATGATTTGCGTGTGATGGCCTTCATTTGCTCTTAAGGACGACAAAGTATTTTTATAGGAGACACCATGAATCCCTCGGTGTATATAATAGAGAATTAGAGATAAATGTGAAATTAGATAACAATGGGAATTGATATAAATTACGGAGTAAAATGCAAGAATGAAAACAGAGAAGCTATTTGTTATGACAGCAGTTTTTTCAATCAGCTTTTTTTAAAAAATAATATATACGTAGTAAATTTAAAAAAACGAGAAAATCAAATTGGGTGTACATACAGTGTATAATCATATTTGCACAAATCACTGTTATTGAAGTTTTCACATAAATCACTCAAATCATTCTGAAAAATCAGAATTATTATATGAATCTTCGATGATAGCACCAGTGCACCACACCTTACTGTACCTCAAAAAGAATACATATCAATAAATAAATAAATAAATAACAGCATCAAAAAATACATAAATAAATAAATTAGGAGCAGATGTTTATGAATTTTACAAATATGTACCAAGTAGAATATCACCCTACTAAACAAAATTTATTTTGTGTTTCGAGGCTGTGCATGAGAATTATGAAACATTACATCCAGCCTACGGAAAGGTGATAGTACACCAGCAAAACCTTGCCGCAAAGAAAAAAGATACCCATCTATCGGCTATCTCGTTTGTATGTACAAGCCATATCACGAGCCTCAATTGGCGTGACATGCATACAGTTTATTAATGGACTTGAATGACGATCAATCATTGAAACATCTCATAAATATCTGATGACAATGAATTTACCCAAGAACGTTGAAATCTGCATCACTTCTCCAATAAATACACTTCAAGCTTGCAAAAAGCTTGCATACTTGGCTCCCAAAAAGAGCCTTTGAATGCATAGTAGAGCATTTTTGGTAACTTCGGCGTTTTCATGGTTCATTAATTTCATCACCCGCTCCTTAGCCTTGAGGTCGTTAACTATCAATCTTCCTGATGGATAATGCTGGATAAATTGTGAAAGATCAAAGGAAGCATCAGCAAGGGATCTAGGGTCATTGGAGGTGTCCAAGATGGTAATGAGGACTCTCAAAATCTGAATTCACAAGGCAACGTAACAACCAAGATATCAACATCTCATGACATTAAACAAACACAAACAAAGCGTTGAGGGTAACATCATCAAAAGAAGTTTAACGAATACTTCAGATATACTATCATACACACTGTCACTCAGGCTAAAACAAAAGATGAAATTCACCTGGAAATCATTTTCCTCGAAGTTCTTGATATTCTCCCGCCAGAAGAAAGAATCTTTGTGAACTGGGGACCAATCAAGATGGCCAAGAAGTACCTCTTGTTTATACTTCTCAAATGAACTCATTTGGTTGACATTGTCCTTTAGCCCTTCACCCAGTTGATTCAAAGCCTCTATTAAGTCCTGCAAATTTGTGGAAGTGAAAAAAAAAATGACTATAAAAATCAGAAGAAGAGAAA
>SNQN01000622.1:28721-68468 GCA_008642245.1 Bassia scoparia
CTAAAACAAAAGATGAAATTCACCTGGAAATCATTTTCCTCGAAGTTCTTGATATTCTCCCGCCAGAAGAAAGAATCTTTGTGAACTGGGGACCAGTCAAGATGGCCAAGAAGTACCTCTTGTTTATACTTCTCAAATGAACTCATTTGTTTGACATTGTCCTTTAGCCCTTCATCCAGTTGATTCAAAGCCTCTATTAGGTCCTGCAAATTTGTGGAAGTTAAAACAAAATGAATAGACAAAAAAAAGAAAAGAAAGAAAATGCAATAAGATTTACAATTCATAAAACGAAACAGGGAGGTGGACATGAAAATGCTAAAAATAAAGAAAAGTAAATAAGTCGAGACTAGAGTGGGAAAATGAGCACGACTAGCATATAGTATTAAGTTATTAACTCTCCTTGAGAGTTAACATAGTGGCACAAGATATTTGGAAGAGACAAAATGCACTTTTATGCAGTTCATGTATTGGCTCATCTGATAATAGGCTTAAATTAAAAGGGACAATCACTACTCACCTCATCTCCCCAGGCATTAGCTTTCAAGTTCTGGACAATCTGTGGCATTCCAAGGTCCACCATCTGGGTACCAAAAGTCCCTTTCGGAAGGAGATTCTTGAAGGTCATAACGATAACCCTAACAACCTACCATAAGAATTAATTCACAAATCATTTCATAATATAGAGAATAATAATAATAATACATTTGAAATGGGTGAATGCATGAAAATTAGGAAGCAATCAAAGATGCTGACAATTAAGGCAGGTGTTTCAGAAATGGCTACTTGACCATAAACATGATAAAGGAAATAGTAGAATGTCATATGCTAAGAATAACCTCCAATCATGACGCATGTCACAATCTCAAAGGTAAATATGCTATTAAATACCTTTTCTTTTGTAGAACTCTTGACAACCTCTGTCATCCGTGACAGACATTTGGAAGTAGCCCAGTACTCAACTGCAGGTTCATAGAATGACAATAGCCAAATGCAGAGACAGGTTTCATAAAGGAGCTGTTGAATAAAAAGGGGAAAAAAAACCCAGGTAAGGAGCTGAAATAACTAGTAATGGGGCAATGATAATATAACCAAATTTTACATCAGCAGAAACTGTTGCAGGAGAAAATGTAACACTGACAGGAAGATTAGTTTTTTCTAAAAAGAATAAAAGGTTAACCTGCATAGATTGCTGAGTGGATTGCGAAGATGCTAATGGTGCCGATTGGTTGGACACAGGATTAATAAATGGAATAAGAAGCTTGATTCCATCTGCTTGAACAAAGGACGATCTGACCAGAGGTTCTTTCAATAAGGTAGCAAGACTATTCACAGCAGTAGGTATACCACGTCTGGGATGAGAAGGATTTCTTAGCTGCAAAATAATGACCAAAAAAAATAAAATCACAGAAGGAATATATAGAAGTATCCACCTCACAAGATTCAAGAATTTAGCATAAATCATAAATACATAAGCATTGTTTCAAAACAAGAATGCAACCAAAATAGAACAAACATATATGAGACCGTAGTACATAAAGCAAATATCCAGGAATGCATGCAAAAGTATTGAATTAAAAAATGGTACTGAAGATGGGAATGCTTTTCACAACAGATGTTCTCAAACCTGAGCGCATAGCCAATCCACTAATCCTTTCAAGACATCATCTAGGGTGGTCCTTTTGCTTTTGGAATCTGAGGCCTCACCATTTGTTGCTCCGCCATACTGGCTTTTGGGTCTAGCACTATAATCAAATATAATTACTCACAAGGATACCAAGAAGTCATGTAGCCAAATATCAGCAAACCGAAAAATGCCACAATACCTTACAATCAGTGCTAGTATCTTGCAACTCTTCTCTTGCATGAACCAGTTACCTTTCCATAGCAATCTGAACAAACACATTGACAGAATATTATGGCAGAATAATGACAAAGAAGCCATAGAACCAAAAACAGAGGCATGGATATGAAAATTCCAAAATAAGACATATGAACTAATAACATAATTTGTAGAGTGAAAACAATCTATATGACTATATCTTATTGCAGAGGTAACACTAGAAGCCTCTTTGAAACTGTATTGACGTTAATCCCCTACCTTAATCACAAGTCAAGTAATGAAAATCTAGTCAAGGACCCAATTCAAAGACAATTTAGTGTTAAGCAATGCTACTCTTTTCTAACCCTCAGTAATTTAGATTCATTTAAAAAATTGGACTCTCAACAACTAAGGGGCCTCGGAAAAAGTTGCTAACTACCAGATATATATAATTAGCCATTTAAAAGTCAGTTTGACTTAACTAATTCACCCACTCAAAACAATGTAGCATGGGTTGCATGCAAATTCCAATAACCTTAACCACACCACTGATAACTAGTTACTTGTATGGCTGTAGGCCGGTCTTCTTACCATTCCTGTAAAAAGTCTATGTGTATTCTATTCATTTATATCTATTTCTAGTTTTCTACAGTACAGGAAATTTCCGTTTTGATCAACATGTCTAAAACAAATCGTATACTTCCTCCGTTTCAATTTACTGACAACTTTCAACAAGGCTCGGACTCCTAGGTGAAATTTGTAAATTGTGTGAGTGTAAATGACCATGTTACCCATAGTTATTAGGAGAAAGAAAGGGGTAAAAGGGATATTGTCATTAACCATGGCCACCAATGCTACTACCCCAACACTACCAACCACAACCGCCACTTCCAACCACCACGACTACCACAGACCCACCAGCCACCCCAAAAACCCAAAGCCCAGATATTCGACAACCACATCCACCAAAGCCCAAAATTCGACAACCAAACCCTAGAAATTCGACCACCAAWTGATTTTTTAAAATAAAGTTCGAATCGCTTTTCCAATTTAGGGTTTGAAAAAATAATTTAAGGGTATCGGTTTTAGGGTATCGGTCATTTTTCTGGGTTTGAATTGGTTCGATAATTTGAGAATTCATTCGAAAGTGATTCGAATTAGTTGAAAGTGGTTTGAATTGGATCGATATTGATTTTTGGGTTGTTTGATCTTCAAAAGGTGGCTTGGTTGGTTCGAAATGGTGGCTTGGTTGATTCGAAATGGTGGAGCGATTTTCTGGGTTAAGGTGTGTGAGGGGTGTGTGAGTGTTGCTGGTTCGAATTGGGCGTGTCAGGTGGTGGTTTAAGGGTGCGAGTGGTGGGGTGTGTGGTGACAGTGGTGGTTCGACTTTCTGGGTTAGGGTGCTGGTGGAGGTGGTAGGAGGTTGAAGATTTAATAATGTTTTAATGTACTCCCTGCGTAACGAAAAACTTTCAACAAATGTATTAAGGTCCCTTAGATTCCAAAATAAACTAATGAATAATTAATGTATAATTTAGTGTCGTGGTCCCTTTAAAAAAAAAGGAGGGAAAGAAAAGTAGAGAAAGAGACTAAAAAGTTGTTGGAACTAATTTTGGATTAGATGGATAAGGGTAGGTAGAAAATTTTACCATTAAAAAGTTATCAAATAAGGAAAATTGTAGTACAATTGTTGAAAGTTTTTTGTTACACCAAAAATGGAAATTGTTGAAAGTTTTTCATTTCGGAGGGAGTAGATTTTAGGAATATAAGTTTATTTAAGAGTAATATAATCATGCTTAAAGTTATTTAGTAAGGGTAATTTGGTCATTTTATCCAAAAATGGAAAGAAAATGAAAGTTGACAGTAATATGATATTTCCCTAAATGACAAAAGTTGCCAATAAATTGAAACGGAGGAAGTATTCTTTTGTCATGTCCTACAGCCTATTCATCACTACATTACAGCCACTTCAAAGTAGATAGGTTACTTCAAAGATTTCACTGACTCAAGAACTCAACAAATAAACTACTCACCATTACTCCTGATTCGATGTTCTTTCTCTCAAGTACCTCTCCACACCTTCCCCTCACCAGAGCTTATAATAAGCATTACAATATCTAATAGAATGGGAACTCCAAAATCTATTAATCGAAAAGTTCAACCATGTTTGGTCACAGAAAAATCTAAATTTTAAGTTTCTGAAATAATCAGCTCAAAGAAAAAAAACAAACTTCAAAAYATGCAACTTTACTTCAGTCAAAAAGATAAAAATCCATCGACTTCTATTATATACACAGGATGAGAAAAGAAATATTTAATAAATATCTTCATATACTTACCTTAGAAAAGGTTCATATATATCCTCATTTGCAAGTGATGTATCATGAAKTAGACYAGCCCTATTGGGGTTTGCTGCAAAAGACAAATAGAAATTTAGCTGACAAAAAGCTAATCAAAACAGATGGCTAAAGTCTCTCTGAGATTACCAGTGAGCATTTCATCAATTAGAGCAAGGACATACTCCACCGTCTCTTCTTTGTTAATGTCACGTAGGATGCTTAGAAATACTRGAACATAGGAAGGACCATCCTGTTAAAATAACAACCACCGATTAGACTGATTAAGACTCATWAGCTGAAGGAATCAAGATGTAAAGCATTTYATTGGCGTATGCTCTCTCACACAAGACGGCGTAAGCTCTCTCAAACAAGACACTATGAGAAAGATAACAAAGGCATCAACTTAAATCATTGGTACCGGCTTAATTTATATAGTGCTTAAACATCTAGAAAACAGCATAAGTTTAAGATACATCAAAAAATTCAACGTAACTGGAGGGAGTATAAATTAGAATGACTGGAACAAATCAAGAGAAGAACTGAATGAAGTAAAATATGAAAGTTACGAGGATATAGTAAAAAGAAGGTGAATCTGAAATAGTTTGATTCAGCATGATTAGATGTGTATAAGAGACAGGAAGTAAAATATGAAAGTTACGAGGATATAGTAAAAAGAAGGTGAATCTGAAATAGTTTGATTCAGCATGATTGAATGATAAGTCCCTTCTCCACTAAACTCAATTATACAATTATTCGATTGGAATTACAGAGTAGATCATGACCTACATTACTTCGACAAATGTACTTGCTTCGGGCATTCGACTCTAAAACAAGGGTAATGGAATCCTTAAACTACAATTAACTAAGACCACAAATTTTTTTACACTAACTGGGAAATAGAACTGAAGTTATATATGGTAAGAAGTTTGCTGCACATCATAATTTCACAAAAACAAGAAGCTAGATCAGCCTAAAATGTGTTTGTCTACTTCTATTATGTGAAAAACATATGCAAAAATCTTTGAAACTGTTAAAAAAAGAAAAAAGAATGTTGTTTTATTGCAAGGTCCCGTGTCTGAAATTTTAGCTCTTAAGTGTTAACACGTTGGACAGTTGGATAGTACCCACTAGATCGTACTAGATTAGCATAGGTCAAGAGTCTCAAGAAAAATCCATCCACAAATCCACAAAAGAGATTTCATATCATCAGAATATCAGATGCATTCAACAGAACGAAAATACAAAATGAAAAATCTTGAGCAACCTATCTGCTGTAAATAATGGAAAAACAAAACATACCTCATCCAGCAAGGATACTCTCTGGCTCTCTGGTCTTTTATCATAACGCCTCAGGAGTTGGAGGGCCGTCCCAGTTATTAACTTAGTTGTCATATATGTCTCCCATGGAATGTCTCTATTAAGAACCTAGAAAAGGCAGATGAGGAAGTGAGAATAAAAAGAAAAGGAAAGGAAATATAACAATCTACAATTAGTTGGTACTAATCGAGAAGAAAATTATTTCAGTCATAGACCTCAAACATAAATGAATAACATGATGTCAGGAAACCAAAAGGAAACAACTTAGATTTTCACGTCCAACATCGAAGCAAATCCTTCTAGGAATATAATTAAATTGTAGAACTGCGAGTAAGTATTACAATCACAAGTATGCAGACTGCATAACATTAAGAAATTCAAAGCATTGGCTTTAATAAAGTTTAATTGCCATTGTTTTGAGACACCACTAATTTCATCTGAAGAACCACAAATTATTGAACTTTGCCAATTCAATTTAACTTAATAAGCTTATTTACCACTCAGAAATCAATCATTTGTCATGCAATCACTGCTAGAGTTGTCAACTCTTCGTATTCAGGAGTACTGACAACAGATTCAACTGTTCTAACCCAAATACGGTAATGTGGATTGATTGAGATGATTGCACCTCCATTAAACAATATCAAACTGCTAAATCATGGATAACTTCCCAAACATTCATAAGGCAACAAGCAGTTAAATCAATTTAGATCAAGCCGCGATCAAATTAATCGATTGAATCCCAAAAACACACACATCATATTAAAGTAAGCCACATTTTCTGATAGCCCTATTACTCCCTCCGTTTTTTTTTACTTGCACCATTTCCTTTTTGGGAGTCAAAGTTAGTAAACTTTGACCAATTTTTTTTGGCAATTTATAATGTATAATATAGGCAAGTGAGATGTTGTAGATTTATAATTTATTAATATCAAATTTTATAATTTTCTAAACGATACAATAATTTATTATTCAGTTGTGTCGACTATGCAAATGGATGGTGCATTAAAAAGAACGGATGGAGTATCGATAGAACTGGCAATCTCCGATCAAATCTGTATCCATTACCTAATCTATCTAGTTACTATATTAATAACAGGGTTTTTGCATGCATTGTTGACACATTGGCATCTTCATACTTTCGCTTCCTCTTCCTTTGCCTTTCACACTTGGAATACAGTATGTTTGTAACAATATGGTTACTTAATTAGTTAATTTCAATGTGTGTTATTACTTTGTTGTAATTTGATCATCATATTTCATTGTTGGACTTTCAAATTCAGCCCCAAAGTCACCCAAAACCAAACAACAATAATATAACCTCCCAAACAATGGAAATTGAAACAAAAACTCATAAATAATTCCACAAAATTCACCCAAAACTCAGCAAAATTAGCAAAATAATTCAAACAAAAAAATAAAATTGGGAGAAAATTATAAATAAATTAAGAATTCACACAAAGTTGGGGGAAGAAGAGGAGATAGAAGAACATTACCATAATGAAATCGAAACACAACAATGATATTAAGATCGAGCAACCACAGAACAACAGCAGCAACGCAACAACAGCAGCAGCGTAACACCAGAGACATTGAACACAAGAGGCGCCGCCCGTCGAGTGGGCCCACGCCGTCCGTAGAGTGGCACTGGAGAGCAGAGAGAAATATCTTCAAATATTCCGTATTTGAGTTATGAAATATTGTGGACCCCACCCAATGATCTACACAAACACGATATAGCCGTTATTCGAACCAACAATATAACAATGATACGGATTTATGGAGTATGTTTCATATACTTTGTAATTGATTTTTTTTACATGTAGGAGTATTTAAATTCGTTAAATCTAAATCTAAATATTAAAAAGAATTAAAAACGATATCTAACAAGTAATAACATCACTAAATATAAAAATAGTAATAAAAGAATATATCTTATCCAAATATTTTACAAACCAATAAATTAAATAACTAAGTATAAAAATAGTAAATAAAAATGGAAATATCTTACTAATTAATGACATTTAGATTAAAAACAACAATAAAAAAATATCTTATTCAAAACTTTTTTAAAAAAAAAAATAACCATATATAAAAACAGTAAAATAAAAATGAAAATATCTAACACCTTACTAAAAATTAAATAACTAAATATAAAAACAGTAAAATAAAAAGGAAATATCTTACAAATTAATAACTACTCGTCACAACTGTTGATATATAGTTGAAGGTTTATGAATTGATACATATTTTTAATACATTTCTAATTATCTTAAAACATTATACACATACGCGTGCATTTCTTACCTTCATATTAATAAACCAAAATACGATTGATATCATCAATGCTTAATTGTCAGTCTCTCTTTGAAAAAACTTGCCGATAAAAGCCTTAATGACATGATAAATCTGATTAAAAATTATATTAATTAAATTTATCAATTATCTCATATTTACCAAAGAATAAATTAGGAGCTTTCCTCAAAACTCAAAATTGGTAATGAGTTATCAATGGCCTCCTCAAAACTAATGGCTTCAATCTTTAGCTAATGTCGTTAGATAATAATAGTATTATACTCAAAGCTATAAACTGATACTTCGTATTATCTTTCCCTCAACCACACTATAATATTATACTCGAAGCTATATAGCTTTGGTAATTATATGTCCCTGTTGCTCCTTATCTGACATTTTATCATTGTGATGATTTATACGTACTAAATAATGCTAATCTATTAATTTTATAAAAATATATTTATTGGGTGAACAATTTTTCACCACCTACTTACTGGTTTAACTTCATTTTCAAGTTGCAAGTTGTACTCTTCGTTACCGTCCATGTCTTGCACATATAATAAGTATTCACAAAAGATTTCAGCTGCAAGGACATGATCAATGTTGAAGAAATCAGATCATCGTCACAATCAGTATCCATTTTGAAGTTAGGGGGAACCTGATGAAGTGGAATATGTAGTTCAAACTGAACATCAAGACGAAATCAAACTGTTTTCCTTTTTGGATTTTGGAAATACAAGATGTTGTAATTAATACTCCGTAAGCTACATCGAAAACACTAATTGTAGTTTTAGACTAAGTAGTTAAGTACATGGTGTGTAGTTATATTCTTCTGGACAAAGGTTTCATTTCTCTCGTGGCAGCACTGAAAGTGAAAGTAATATACTCATTATCTACACGAATATTTAGGTCATAGAAAATTAAACTACATTTATTTTTATACAACAACAAAACCTTAATCCCAAAATAATATGGGGTCAACTAGACATAAATAAATATGAAGAATCGCATAAATCATCAGCATATATCATTTCTCTCCATTTTTCTTTGTTTGAAGCCATGCTTTTATCAAGTCCCAAAAACTTTGTGTCATTTTCCACCACTATTATCCAAGTTTATTTTGATCTTCCACTACCTCTCACCTTCCTCTCCCCTTGCCACTCTTCGAGCCTCCTCACTGTTGCTTCACAGGGCCTACGGCTCACATGATCAAAACATCTTAAACGATTCTCCCTCATTTTATCCTCAGCTAGTACAACTCCTACCTTGTTTCGAATAACAAGGAAATCAAATCGGGCGTACATACACGTGTATGATCGTATTTGCACAAATCACTATTATTGAAGTTTTCACAAATAATCCTCAAATCATTCTTAAAAAATTGGAATTATTATATAATTCTTCGATGATAGCACCAGGCCACCAGTGCACCACACCTTACTGTACCTCAAAAAGAATACATATTCAAAAAAATAAAATTTAGGAGCATATGTTTATGAATTTTACAAATGTGTACCAAGTAGAATATCACCCTACTACACAACATAATTTATTTTGTGTTTCGAGGCTGTGCATGAGAATTATGAAACATTACATCCAGCCTACGGAAAGGTGAAACTACACCAGCAAAACCTTGCCGCAAAGAAAAAAGACACCCATCTATAGGCAATCTCGTTTGTATGNAAATTAAATAACTAAATATAAAACAGTAAAATAAAAAGGAAATATCTAACAAATTAATAACTTCGTTTATGAATTGATACATATTTTTATTACATTTCTAATTATCTTAAAACATTATACACACGCGTGCATTTCTTACCTTCATATTAATAAACCAAAATACGATTGATGTCATCAATACTTTTTTTTTTTTTTTTTGACGAGGAAGCCACAAAGGCAAAGAAATATTATTAAACCAAATAAGCCATTACAAATTGGGAAAGTTCAGGAGGGTAATCCTCCACCCAAACACACAACTCCTTAAAATTTTTACTAAGTTAATTGTTAGTCTCTCATTGAAAAAACTTCCTGATAAAAGCTTTAATGACATGATAAATCTTATTAAAAATTATATTAATTAAATTTATCTATTATCTCATATTTATCAAAGAATAAATTAGGAACTGTCCTCAAAACTCAAAATTGGTAATGAGTTATCAATGGCCTCCTCAAAACTAATGGCATCAATATTTAGCTAATGTCGTTAGATAATAATAGTATCATACTCAAAGCTATAAACTGATATTATCTTCCCCTCAACCATACTATAGTATTATACTCGAAGTTATATAGCTTTGGTAATTATATGTCCTTGTTGCTCCTTATCCGGCATTTATCATTGTGATGATTTATATGTACTAAATAATGCTAATCTATTAATTTTATAAAAATGTTTTTATCGGGTGAACAATTTCTCACCACCTGCTGGTTTGACTTCATTTTCAGGTCGCAAGTTGTACTCTTCGTTGCCATTCATATCTTGCACATATAATAAGTACTCATAAAAGATTTCAGCTGCAAGGATATGATCAATGTTGAAGAAATCAGATCATCATCACAATCAGTATGCATTTTGAAGTTGGGGGAACCTGATGAAGTAGAATATGTAGTTCAAATTGAACATGAAGACGAAAACAAACTGTTTTTCTTTATGGATTTTTGGGAATACAAGTTGTTGTAATTAATAAGCTACATTAAAAACACTCATTGTAGTTTAGACTAAGTAGTTAAGTACATGGTGTGTGTAATTATTTTCTTATGGACAAAGGTTTCATTTCTCTCATGGCAGCACTGAAAGTGAAAGTAATATACTCATTATCTACACGAATATCTAGGTCATAGAAATTAAACTACATTTATTTTTATACAACAACAAAGCCTTAATCCCAAAATAATATGGGGTCAACTAGACATAAATCAATATGAAGAATTGCATAAYTCATCAGCATATATCATTTCTCTCCATTTTTCTTCGTTTGAAGTCATGCGTCTATCAAGTCCCAAAAATTGTGTCATTTTCCACCGCTCTTATCCAAGTTTATTTTGATCTTCCTCTACCTCACACCTTCCCCTCCCCTTGCCACTCTTCGAGCCTCCTCATTGTTGCTTCACACTTTCACAGGGCCTACGGCTCACATGATCAAAACATCTTAAACGATTCTCCCTCATTTTATCCTCAACTGGTACAACTCCTACCTTGTTTCGAATAACAAGGAAATCAAATTGGGCGTACATACACATGTATGATCGTATTTGCACAAATCACTAATATTGAAGCTTTCATAAATAATCCTTAAATCATTCTAAAAAAATTGGAATTATTATATAATTCTTCGATGATAGCACCAGTGCACCACACCTTACTGTACCTCAAAAAGAATACATATTCAAAAAAATAAAATTTAGGAGCATATGTTTATGAATTTTACAAATGTGTACCAAGTAGAATATCACCCTACTACACAACATAATTTATTTTGTGTTTCGAGGCTGTGCATGAGAATTATGAAACATTACATCCAGCCTACGGAAAGGTGAAACTACACCAGCAAAACCTTGCCGCAAAGAAAAAAGACACCCATCTATAGGCAATCTCGTTTGTATGTCCATGCCATATCACAAGCCTCAACTGCTTGACATGCATACAGTTATTACATGGACTGAACGACGATCAATCATTGAACATCTCATAAATATCTAATGACAATGAATTTACCCAAGAACACTGAAATCTGCATCACTTCTCCAATAAAACACTTCAAGCTTGCAAAAAGCTTGCATTTGGCTCCCAAAAGGCCTTTGAATGCATAGTAGAGATTTTGTAACCTCGGCGATTTTTCATGGTTCATTAATTTCATCACCCGCTCCTTAGCCTTGGATCGTTAACTATCAATCTTCCTGATGGATAATGCTGGAAAATTGTGAAAGATCAAAGCAAGCAACAGCAAGGGATTGGTCATTGAGCTGTCCAAGATGGGATTGAGGACTCGCAAATCTGAATTCACAAGGCAACGTAACAACCAAACATTACATCTCATGACATTAAACAAACACAAACAAAGCGTTGAGGGTAACATCATCAAAAGAAGTTAATCAAATACTTCAGATATACTATCATGCACACTGCCACTCAGGCTAAAACAAAAGATGAAATTCACCTGGAAATCATTTTCCTCGAAGTTCTTGATATTCTCCCGCCAGAAGAAAGAATCTTTGTGAACTGGGGACCAGTCAAGATGGCCAAGAAGTACCTCTTGTTTATACTTCTCAAATGAACTCATTTGTTTGACATTGTCCTTTAGCCCTTCATCCAGTTGATTCAAAGCCTCTATTAGGTCCTGCAAATTTGTGGAAGTTAAAACAAAATGAATAGACAAAAAAAAGAAAAGAAAGAAAATGCAATAAGATTTACAATTCATAAAACGAAACAGGGAGGTGGACATGAAAATGCTAAAAATAAAGAAAAGTAAATAAGTCGAGACTAGAGTGGGAAAATGAGCACGACTAGCATATAGTATTAAGTTATTAACTCTCCTTGAGAGTTAACATAGTGGCACAAGATATTTGGAAGAGACAAAATGCACTTTTATGCAGTTCATGTATTGGCTCATCTGATAATAGGCTTAAATTAAAAGGGACAATCACTACTCACCTCATCTCCCCAGGCATTAGCTTTCAAGTTCTGGACAATCTGTGGCATTCCAAGGTCCACCATCTGGGTACCAAAAGTCCCTTTCGGAAGGAGATTCTTGAAGGTCATAACGATAACCCTAACAACCTACCATAAGAATTAATTCACAAATCATTTCATAATATAGAGAATAATAATAATAATACATTTGAAATGGGTGAATGCATGAAAATTAGGAAGCAATCAAAGATGCTGACAATTAAGGCAGGTGTTTCAGAAATGGCTACTTGACCATAAACATGATAAAGGAAATAGTAGAATGTCATATGCTAAGAATAACCTCCAATCATGACGCATGTCACAATCTCAAAGGTAAATATGCTATTAAATACCTTTTCTTTTGTAGAACTCTTGACAACCTCTGTCATCCGTGACAGACATTTGGAAGTAGCCCAGTACTCAACTGCAGGTTCATAGAATGACAATAGCCAAATGCAGAGACAGGTTTCATAAAGGAGCTGTTGAATAAAAAGGGGAAAAAAAACCCAGGTAAGGAGCTGAAATAACTAGTAATGGGGCAATGATAATAT
Organism: Bassia scoparia; assembly: GCA_008642245.1. Lineage (NCBI taxonomy): Eukaryota > Viridiplantae > Streptophyta > Magnoliopsida > Caryophyllales > Amaranthaceae > Bassia > Bassia scoparia. Next base: position 41,715 of record SNQN01000622.1, read on the forward strand.
AACCAAATTTTACATCAGCAGAAACTGTTGCAGGAGAAAATGTAACACTGACAGGAAGATTAGTTTTTTCTAAAAAGAATAAAAGGTTAACCTGCATAGATTGCTGAGTGGATTGCGAAGATGCTAATGGTGCCGATTGGTTGGACACAGGATTAATAAATGGAATAAGAAGCTTGATTCCATCTGCTTGAACAAAGGACGATCTGACCAGAGGTTCTTTCAATAAGGTAGCAAGACTATTCACAGCAGTAGGTATACCACGTCTGGGATGAGAAGGATTTCTTAGCTGCAAAATAATGACCAAAAAAAATAAAATCACAGAAGGAATATATAGAAGTATCCACCTCACAAGATTCAAGAATTAAGCATAATCATAAATACATAAGCATTGTTTCAAAACAAGAATGCAACCAAAATAGAACAAACATATATGAGACCGTAGTACATAAAYCAAATATCCAGGAATGCATGCAAAAGTATTGAATTAYAAAATGGTACTGAAGATGYGAATGCTTTTCACAACAGATGTTCTCAAACCTGAGCGCATAGCCAATCCACTAATCCTTTCAAGACATCATCTATGGTGGTCCTTTTGCTTTTGGAATCCGAYACCTCACCATTTGTTGCTCCGCCATACTGGCTTTTGGGTCTAGCACTATAATCAAATATAATTAKTTACAWGGATACCAAGAAGTCATGTAGCCAAATATCAGCAAACCGAAAATGCCACAATACCTTACAATCAGTGCAAGTATCTTGCAACTCTTCTCTTGTATYAACCAGTTACCTTTCCATAGCAATCTGAACAAACCCATTAACAGAATATTATAGCAGAATAATGACAAAGAAGCCATAGAACCAAAAACAGAGGCATGGATATGAAGATTCCAAAATAAGACATATGAACTAATACTTCGTAATATAATTTGCAGAGCGAAAACAATCTATATCTTATTGCAGAGGTAACACTAGAAGTCTCTTTGAAACTGTACTGACGTTAATCCCCTACCTTACTGGCTTACTCCCAAGCCAAGCAATGAATTGCCCTCATTTTTTGGGCTACTTCTTCAATGACAGTAGAAATCCAGTATGAACACATTGCAGGTCTAGAAGGTCCAAATGTGTGCAACATTACATTTAGCCAAGGAGCCAATTCAAAGTCAAATGTGCTGCTCTTTTCTAACCCTCAGTAATTTAGATTACTTTAAAAAATTGGACACTCAGCAACTAAGGGGCCTCAGAAAAAGCTGCTAACTACCAAATATATAAACCTAACCATTTAAAAGTCAGTTTGACTTAACAAGTTCCACCCACTCAATACACTGTAGCATGGGTTGCATMTATATTCCAATAAACTTAATCGCGCCACTGATAACTGGTTACTTTACTTGTATGGCTGTAAGCCAGTCTTCTCACCGCTCCTACAAAAAGTCTCTGTGCATTCTATTCATTTATACGGTAATAAAAGCGGGAAATTTCAGTTTTGATCAACATGTCTCGAACAATTCATATCTTCTTTTGTCATGTCCTACAGCCWAGCCATCACTACATTGTAGCCACTTCAAAGCAAATAGTTAACTTCCAAGATTTCATTGACTCAAAAACTCAACATAAACCACTCACGATTACTCCTGATTTGATGTTCTTTCTCTCAAGTACCTCTCSACACCCTCCCCTCACCAGAGCTCAGAATAAGCATTGCAATAGCTAATAGAACAGGAACTCCAAAAGCTATTAATAGAAAAGTTCAACCATGTTTAGTCACAGAAAATCTAAATTTTAAGTTTCCTGAAATAATCAGGTCAAAGAAAACAATAAACTTCAAAAAATGCAACTTTACTTCACTTAAAAAGATTTAAAAAAAATCCATCGAATATATATCCTCATTTGTTGAAAAATCCATCGAATATTTATCGAAAAGAAATATTCAATAAATATCTTCACACACTTGCCTTAGAAAAGGTTCATATATATCCTCGTTTGTAAGTGATGTATCATGAAATAGACGAGCCCTTTTGGGGTTTGCTGCAAAAGACAAATAGAAATTTAGCTGACAAAAGCCTAATCAAAACCAGATGGCTAAAGTCTCTCGGAGATTACCAGTGAGCATTTCATCAATTAAAGCAAGGACATATTCCACAGTCTCTTCTTTGTAAATGTCYCGTAGGATGCTTACAAATACTCGAACATATGAAGGACCATCCTGTTAAAATAACAACCACCGATTAGCCTGATTAAGACTCATTAGCTGAAGGAATCAAGACGTAAAGCATTTCATTGGCGTATGCTCTCTCAAACAAGACACTGTGAGAAAGATAACAAAGGCKTCAATTTAAATCATTGGTACCAGCTTAACCTATATAGTGCTTAAACATCTAAAAAACAGTATAAGATTCAACGTACTGGAGGGAGTATAAATTAGAATGACCGGAACAAATAAAGACAAGAACTGTAATGCAGTAAAATAAGAAAGTTCCAAGGATATAGTAAAAAGGTGGCTTGGAAATAGTTTAATTCAGCATGATTGAATGATAAGTCCCTTCTCCACTAAACTCAATTATACAATTATTCATTTCGAATTTACAGAGTTGGAAAAACACAGTAGGTCATCGCCATTACTTCAACACTTAAACAAGCAGCTAGATCAGCCTAAAATGTGTTTGCCTACTTCAATTATGTGAAAAACATATGCAAAAATCTTTGAAACTGTTAATAGAAAAAAAAAATGTTGTTTTACTGCAAGGTCCCATGTCTGAAATTTTAGCTCTTAACATGTTGGACACTTGGATAGCACCCACAAGATCATACTGGATTAGCATAGGTCAAGATTCTCAAGAAAAATCCCACCACAAATCCACAAAAGAGATTTCATATCATCAGAATATCAGATGCATTCAACAGAAAGAAAATACAAAGAGTAAAATATTGAGCAACCTATCTGCTGTAAATAATGGGAAAAAAAACATACATCATCCAGCAAGGATGCTCTCTGGCTCTCTGGTCGTTTATCATAACGCCTCAGGAGTTGGAGGGCCGTCCCAGTTATTAACTTAGTCGTCATGTATGTCTCCCATGGAATGTCCCTATTAAGAACCTAGAAAAAGCAGACGGGGAAGTAATAAGAATAAAAAGGAAAGGAAATACAATATTACTCTCATTGACCTCAAACATACATGAATACCATGAAGTCAGGAAGCCAAAAAGAAGCAACTTAAATTCTCATGTTCGACATCGAAGCAAATCCTTCTAGGCATATAATTAAATTGTACAACTGCGAGTAAGTATTACAATCAAAAGTATACAGACTGCCAAACATTACGAAATTCAAAGGATTGGCTAGAATAAAGTTTAATTGAGACACCACTAATTAGATATGAAGAACCTCAAATCATTGAAATTCGCCTATTCAATTTAACTTAACAGGCTTATTTAACACTCAAAAATCAATAAATTGCTATGCAATCACTGCAAGAGTTGTCAACTCTTCATATATATAGGAGTAGTGATGACGGATTCAACTGTTCTAACCCAAATATCGTAATGTGGATTGATTAAGATGATTGCAGTTCCATCAAACAATATCAAACTGCTAAATCATGGATTACTTCCTAAAAATAAATAAGGTAACGAGAAGTTAAAGCAATTTAGATCAAGCTCTCGTCAAAAAAAATTTAGATCAAGCTGCTAACAAATTAATCAATTAATTCCCAAAAAATACGCACAATTATATTTAAAAAAAAGGTACAATTTTCTGATAACCGTGTTAATCAATGAACTGCAATCTCAGATCAAATCCTTATCCAATTACAAATTAGAATTCAAAACATCAAAAAACGAACAAATTTAAACAAAGTCAACGAATCAACAATCCAATTCAAATTACATTCGACGATTTAGAACGAAATCAAACCTGTTCAGTGGTGAGTTCGGCGTGATCCGTCGTCATTTGGTTGCAGAAAATTTGCTGAATTCCGAACTTCAATGACTAATCATACAAATTGCGAACAAAATCGATTTAGGTAAAACACAGAATCGAAAACAATTGAGCAAGTGAGATAAAATTGAAAGAGGAGATCGAATACCAGAAAATAATGGCGTTTTGAGATTGGATGAGATGAGATGAGGAAGACAATAGTGTGTCGTCTTTCGTGGCTGATACTTGTATGATTGATGTTTTCTTTTGTCTTTTTATTTTTAACTGCTTATTATGTTATGTTACTCTGTCTCAGTAGATCTAGCATGAGTGTCTACAATTACTCGACTATAGAGTCAGGACGGTGGGATAAGAATCGGTCCAAAGATTATTGAAATCGTGAGAAGTTTAATTAATTGAGATATCTCTCATCTTCACTTGATCGAATGCTTATCTTGTGTGTACATCTCGTGATTAGAATTGTTCATGGACGGGACGGCCCGTCAAGCCCGTCCGGCTCGATTCGCTTAAAAAAGCAGGCTTGGACATTCCTTTTTTAAAAAAAAATCAAAAATTTTGGTGGGCTAAGCCCGGCCCGTTTTTATAAATGGGCGTGCATTGACAGGTAATTTGGACGGGCCTGCCAGGCCCGTTTTTGAAAAAATATTATATAATTATTATTTAAAATTACTTTTGTAAAATGAAAACTATTAAAACTATTTGAGGTCATTACTTAGCTTATTAGTTACTAATTACTATATGGATAACTATAGATATAAATTTATAAACTTGAAAAAGTATGAGTAACTATTACACCTATTTACTTGTTGATAGTCCCTACTATTATAGAAAGAACTAATAACTAATAACAATGTATTGCAGAGTACATTATAATATATTAATGTAAAGACATGTTATTGTCATAGCTTAGCAAGTTATTTTGTGCTATTTTCATCAACTATTTGTAACGTGTAAAGGAGAAAAAATTTAATGTCAAAAAACACCTTTTATAATGTGTTTTTTTTTTTTTTGTCAAAAAACACCTTTTATGTCAAATTTTGTCAAAAAAAAAAACACCTTTTAAGAGGATTTCCGATAAAAAAAACTCACCTTATTGAAGATTCCGACCAAAATAGTCAACTAACTGGCGTTGACTTCGTCTATTTTTGGTGTGTTTTAGCGCCTGACTCTCAAAATCCGGGCATGTGGTTGGTTTTTGTTTTCCCCTTGCAATGTCTTAAATCTCCCAACCAAATCACTCTTCCCCATCCTCTCTTTCCCACTCTTTTACACCTTCCCTCTTCTCAACGACTCAACCTTCTCCCATTGCATCAAAGTTCAACCTTGTAAAAATCTTAAATCTTTGTTGTTTTTATTTTATCAAAATCCAAAATTATGAATTACCCCCGATGATTAAATGACAATATCATCAAAATCATCATCATCATCATCAACAGCAACAACAACAATAACTACTTTCATAGCATGTTCTTTCCTCCAACAAAAACATCAACCAACAAGCAAGTTACTAACTAACTTTTCCATCTAATTCWCCTCAAATTCACTCTAATTTGTGTCTAAGACTCGCAAAAATTAACTTTTTGTTGTTAAAAATTCTGGATATTTGAATAATTTACCTATAATCGGTGAATATGGCAGAATTGGTTGGGATTATCATCAACAATGAGCTAACTTCTTTAATTCATCAACACCATCTCGCTTCATCATCACGATTATTACCATTGGACTCCATCATCACCACCGTATCACCACCTCCTCTCAATTTCATCATCATCACAATCGAGCTAGCCTCAACATCACCAACGAATCGCCAATTTATGCATTTAATTTTTCTGTACGATTTGAGTATGAATTGGGGTTGCAGTTTTTAATCTTTTTTAAGATTTGGATATGATGTGAGATTGAAAAGATGGAGTGTGCTGAAAGAGGATAGATAAAATTGAGTTTATGTGATTATGAAGAAAGATGGCATAAAGAAGATAAAMGTARTGTTTGAAGTTGTGAGATTGAAGAGTGATACCGTGAAAAAGATGAAGATTGAAGAAGGATTGAAGGAAAGAGGAGTGACTTGCGTCGGAGGGGAGATAACCTTGACAAGGTCATTCTCCTTTGTTGCAGGTCAGCGGAGGAGCAGCAGGGAGCTTATCTAGGTCTTGAGTTTGAGTAGCATCGCGAGGAAGCCTCCATTAACCCACAAAAATATATATTTACTGTATAGTTGTAACACTTGCAACAACAGTTGGCACTGTCCGTGGGGGAGGCGATTCAAGATGATTGAGACTTCTAAGGAGGATGAGTCAAGGGTCCTAGGTAAGGCAACCGAGGCGAAAGGTTTGGCCAAGCCTAGTGAACCCAAGATAGTAAGTAAGTCTTCAAAGGCTCCTAAGCCAACCGACATTTCCAGAATTCAAGAACCATCCACAACACGACCCAGCCTTAAGGTTAAGATGCAATCGTTATTTTCTGACAAACCAGCATCCTTCACCCAAGTTCAATCGGATGAGGACAATGAAGAAGAACTAGACCTCAACGAAGGTGATAATGAGCCAGAACTTGAGTATATATGTATCCCAAGAACAACTCAAGAGGAACTTTGTGAGTAAGAGATCAACTATCAAGGAAGAGATTCAGAAACATAGGAGAGAGATGAATGAGAAGCTCTAACGTTTGGCTGACGAGAATAGGACTTTGAAGGCCCGTGAAGAAGCCTAGAAGAAGGTAGCAAAAGATCTGGAGTTAGCCCCAACTCCAAAGCTTAAGACCATGGCTATCCGAGATGTGGGACATGAGGATAGACTTAGCTCATGGGCCACAAATAGAGCCAAACACATTCAGGAAAGACTTATCGAACCACTCCTATTCCTTCTCACCGCTCCCGTGCCCAAGAGGATGAGGGGGAATCTTCAAGGAGCAATCCTATTGAGGCAGACATGAGATACTACTTAAACGCGAAAAAGGCACAAGCTGGCAAGCTCGATGCCAGAATGATATTGGATGCAAAAAGAAAGAAAAAACAACAGCTGCAGTCTTTGGAAGAGAGAACACATTCTAATATTGGCTCAACACCTGTGTGTACAGATCGTGCTTGCTCATTTCAAATCTTCAGGGGATCCCACTAGCCTTCTGTAAGGGCAAAGGATCCTCAAGAACACCATGTGTCCCATCATACCCACCATCACAGTAGAGGAATATCTGAAAGAACTCTCTATGATAACATTCGTAACCACCAAGGTGGAGAACACGGCCATGCCGATGTTCAGCGGGATGAGGTGGTACAACCAGTACCTTTGTTGCATCATTTATGACCTTCGAATCCCCACCATATCTCCCAATTTTGGCCCCAAATTTTTCCTAGCATCGTTATATATATGGTTGTATGAACCATCCTTAGTCTTTTCGATAGAAATAGGTACGAAAACCTCATTTTCGTGATGAATAATCCACGTTTTTAGGCTTACAAATCATCGTTTTGTTGACCCGACTCGGTTTAGCCCGTAACTTTCTCCACACCTTAAGGGTGACGAGAGATGACTCATCGCCAAGAATCAGCCTCAAATGGAGAGTGTTGTGTCTCCTACAAGCATTTCGACGTTTTGTCACTTGCGAGGTACTTCATAGTTTGTTTAGCTATCCGATCCGAAATCGGATATCAGATCGAATATCAGATCGAATATCCATATTTTTCGGATGTTCGATCCAAAATCGAATATCCGATCTGTGCTCGAGTTAGTCATAAGGTACTTCATAGTTTGTTTGGTTTATATTGGTGATAGGTAATTTCTCTCCAAGTGGTTACATTGAGTTCAAATTCTCTAATAATATTTTTGTACTATTTATTATAATTGGAAGGAAATACATGTTATTTAGGAAAGTGTATACAGGGACTACAATTAAATTATATATTTTCTTTCTATTAGAGTTTAATTAGTTTCATTCTTTTATCAGATCATGTTTTGATTTAATATAATTTTTAATTAAGGTCCGAGATCAGAAGATAAAAGGTAGGTCTCGAAATATCGATTGAAACGAAGTAACACKATCATTAGTTTTTGTCACCTGTAGTATTCATTCTTGCATTTGTGATGATTAATATTACTTTTAAAATAAAGTTTATTTAGTGCTTAATGCTTAACCAGAAAAATGTGTTTGTTTACATTAACAAATAAAATACATAAAAAAAATAAAAATAATGTTGCAGTGCATAGCTTGATGAGAGGGAAAAAAGTTCTACTCAATTAAAGTGTACACATATTATGCACAATTACCCATCCTAAAACTATTAGTAATGTTCATATCACATTACTCATTTGTATATATATAACACACGAATTATCCTTCATTATTTTCATATTAAACCATTATCCAAATTAATTTTACAATTGCATTACATATCTCAATCCCACAATCCAACTTTTATACGGAGTACAATAACAAATCCCTAACTGCCAAATTAAACATTATTGCAAAACCCGAGCATCATCGGGCAAAAAAATCAGTCATTCTACTCATTATAAAGATCGAATATTGTGGTTATGTGTTCGACGTAGTTTTTTTAGGTAACTTTTAGCGTTCTGATTAGATTAAAAAGCTACTTGGTTAATATTATTAATGTTCGGCAAAGTTGCGTTTTGAGTAGCTTTTAGCGTTAAGCGCTACTTTTTTCAAACGCTAATAGGAGTAGCGTTTTAGCTTTTAGCGTTTAAGTTAGAATAAAAAGCTACTTGGTAATTAATTTTCTTCTATTATAAATACAACCGCTACTTCTGCCGAACAGTCATATTGACAAATTTACTTTCGTCAGCTACCCGCTATTTTCAACGCTACTTAATAACTTTTAAGCTACCCACTACTTCTACCGTTAAAAACTACTTTCAAGTTTCAACGCTACTATTGTCGAACACGTCCTTTATAATTGATTAACATGATTATCAATTGTAAAAGTTTGGAGAGAGATTCTCAACAACTCTTTTAAAGAAATTAATTGATTCGTTCTAATCACACTCACCAAAAAGCCAATTAAGGGTTTAATGACACGTACATAATTAGTTGAACACAAACTTTAGAAAAAATATAATCATGTCATTAATTAGCATTTAGTTGACCTCACCCACGTTYTTTCCTTTGTCAAACTCAACCAAACAATATCATTTCATTATTCGTTGGATTTCGTCGCTTTTAGATGCGAATTTGCAGTTTTGCACTCCCTTTTTTTCACAAATTTTGTTCTTTTTGTCATTTTTTCAGATTCTCAGCCAAAAAAACTGACTAAGAAATACAAAGTATAAGAGTGAACTACTTGCAAGAGTTGCAACAACTTTGCAAATTACAAGACTTTAGCACTTGCACAATTGCTTTTTTTATTGTTTTACCCATTTTGAGAAATCTCGCCATTTTGAAGTTGTTAGTTTGAAGTTGTTACGATGACAAAGAAACCCAGTATTATCAAGGAAAATGAATCYCCTTTGATTCAGAAAGAAGTCAGTAGAAACGATTTTCCACCTGATTTTGTATTTGGTGTTGCAACTTCTGCTTATCAGGTATGTTTTCTATGATTTTATCCCCTTTTTTTGCTGTTTCTTTAATTTTTTTTTTTACATTTATGGTATTATTGTGAATGATCATCTGAAAGTTGGTGATTAAAAGAAATGAATTTGGTTGATACTTTTGCAACCCAATAGAATTAAAGATGTAGAAGATCTGGAAAAAAAATTGTTGATTGTATCTGGAAACTGGGAAGTGTTTATTTTGCTGTGTAAGCTTTGAAGTTTGATTGTTGATTTTGTTAATGAATGATAATAGGTTGAAGGAGCTTGGAATGAGGGTAACAAAGGTCCCAGTATTTGGGATGCTTTTACACATATTGAAGGCAAGTGATGACACTYCATAAGTAACATTGCACTATACTTTTAATCATTTGTGTCGGACATGGGTACGTGTTCAAGTGTTSGGRGTAACAAGTTCACCTAAAAAGTTATGTTTTTGGCTCAACTGATATTCAAGTTGAAATGAAGGGTCTAGTTAAGAAACTGACATATAGCTTTGATATACCTTTACTGTTACAGTGTTACTTGTGTTGATGGCAATAAGTAGATAGGTTTTTTGCTTATGTATGTTATCATGTTATGCCAATTAAGTTCAAGTGTAAATTATACACATTGTTTCGGGAAATGGGTACGTGTTCAAATGTTCGGTGTAACAAGTTCACCTAAAAAGTTATGTTTTTGGCTCAACTGATATTCAATTGAAATGAAGGGTCTAATTAAGAAACATATAACTCTTATYTCAATCTTTACTTCTGCTTGTGTTGATAGCAATGAGTAAATAGGTTTCTGCTTATCTATGTATCATGTTATGCCAAGACAGTTCACATGTGGAGTATATTAATATATTATACATGTTTCAGGAAATATCGTTGATGGCAGCAATGGTGATGTAGCAGTCGATCAATATCATCGTTACAAGGTATGAATTATGAGGAAGATGGTTGTTTTTAGGCTTGATTGGTTATCTGTTGGCCTGATTGTTTATTTGTTTGGCTATTATGGCAACAGGAAGATGTAGAACTGATATCTCAGTTGGGTTTTGGTGCCTATCGGTTCTCAATATCATGGTCCCGGATATTCCCTGGTAACATATCAACATTGATTTTMCTGTTAATCCATTGATATAAATATARATAMCGTACATTTTTAGTACTCTATTTCTATGTTTAGTTACTTCTGTTAGGACTTAGGAGGCCCGAAAAGGTTGTCACTTTCACGATAGTAATGGTCTATGATAGGCTTMTCTAAAATGTCCTTCCTGAGATMGAGTCTTATYGGGWTTTAAAACTAATAATCAAAGTTGTGTAGRGRAGATGATTATGTAAAATGAGATRGAAAAAACATGACAACCAACTTTAAACAAAGAGAGTATTTTAGTATCAAGTTTTTATTAACAAATGGTGTTTATGTGTTTCCAGATGGTCTTGGTACTAAAGTTAATGATGAAGGAATCAATTACTACAACAATCTTATTAATGCTCTTCTTGAGAAAGGTATGAATTTATTCTTTTTATATAAAAGAGTTTAGCTTGATGAGCAAAGAATCTGATGGCATGCACCTCTTTTCATCGCAGGTATACAGCCATATGCMACCTTGTATCACTGGGACCTTCCTTTACATCTCCAAGAGACAATGGATGGCTGGGTGAACAAGGACATTGTGTGAGTAAATTTCATGATCTTTAGTGCTAAGAGAAGAAAATAAGCCTTTGAGCTGCAAATATCACGCTTCAGAATTGAATGTGCATCAACTTATTGATCACTGAAATATATTAACATGTATTACACTATTTTCTTGCTACCTTGGTTAGTTTCCGCCAAGATGAATTGGCCTTCTCACGATAGAGCTGCCTAACATGGTTTCAACAACTGGCAAAATCCAGAAAATACTTTACTCTTTACGCGGAAGCTTGCTTTGCCAATTTCGGGGACAGAGTGAAGCACTGGATTACATTTAATGAGCCACTTCAAACTGCTATCAATGGACACATGATAGGGATATTTGCACCTGGAAGATATGAAAATCCATCAATAGAGCCTTATCTGGCATCACATCACCAAATCCTGGCTCATGCTTCTGCTGCTACAGTATATAAAGAAAAGTACCAGGTATCTTTTCCTAGATTAATTGTTGTACARAGTAAAAAACTACAAGCATCTCTTTTAGTTTTACTTGGGAAATGCGTTTATTTGTTTTATCTTGTATGTGGGCAAATAACCAAGGCATGGAGCACTTGATTTCACATAGTGAATGTGGATATTAAGAATTTAAATGATGAAATTTGTGCTCTACAATAGGTGTTTTCTCTTTTCCCYTCCAAAAAAGGGTGCTTTTCTCTTYGTTGTTAAAAAACTTTAGTTAATGTCTATTTCCATTTTGCACTAGATAAGATATATGATTACTTGTCWGCTTCCTAAAGTTTCTATCAACGATGTCATTATCAATTACTTGTTAGTTAGCTGTGTGACCTGTGTCATTTCTGTTATTTTTTGTTATTGGCCTAGTTGCCAGCTGAATTTATTTTCCTCTAGCTTGTATCAGAGTTCCTACAAATTAGRAAGGCTTTTAAATTACCAATAACCATCAGTATTGACTAGAAATGTTCTGTTCTGCTTATTTTGTTGCCTATTTCTCCATTTAGGAAAAACAAGGAGGTCAGATTGGCATAGTGATAGATTGTGAGTGGGCTGAGGCTGCATCAGAGAGTGTTGAAGACAAAAATGCTGCTGTTCGCCGTCTTGCTTTCCAGTTAGGATGGTATCTCTCCTTCCTTTCATGCAGTTAGATTTTCTTTTCTTTTTTAAAATTTTATGAACATGCAACTATATGCTATTGATAAGCTCAGTGTCAATTTTTCACTATGTAATGATGGACCAGCATTCTCTCTGTAACCATGGCTGACACAAAAATTGCTTTCCTCTGGTTGGATTTGGACTGACCCTTCCATTTCCTGTTTGGCGTAGGTATTTGGATCCAATATATTTTGGGGACTATCCCCAAGAAATGCGTGAAAGAGTTGGAGACAGGCTTCCTAGTTTTTCTCAGGAAGATAGAGACTTGCTGCAAAACTCTATAGATTTCATTGGTTTAAATCACTACACTACTAGGTACATAGCACACTCAAGTGACTCAACTGAAAGTTCTGAAGGGCTGGAATTTTATGCAGCTCAAGAGATGGAGAGAATTGGTATGCTTAATCTTTGAGGGTTGTTTCCGATGTTGATGTTCTGTACTTCTGTTCTAATTTGTTTTACTATTACATTGACAGCTGAATGGGAAGAAGGGGGAAAAATTGGCGAGAGGGTAATTTTACAGCTCCTCTCAACGTGTTTCTTCTGTGACTTGTAGTAATTTTTATTGATTTACTATATCCACTTGAATGGCAGGCTGCGTCACCATGGCTTTATGTTGTACCTTGGGGATTTAGGAAATGCCTTAATTATGTTGCAGAGAAGTACAACAATCCYATAATCTATGTTACTGAGAATGGTATAGTCCTGCAGTTGYTGGCTCTTTTATTTGGTCGTTTAATAGCGTGTCTTTCGGCTAGTCTACCCTCCACCCTATTGCCTRAGCTGGGTACTAAAAGAGATCATKTTGACAAGCTATTTATATCATATTGACAGGTATGGATGATGAAAACGATGACTCAGCAGAGCTCCATGAGGTGTTAGATGACAGATTAAGAGTCACTTATTTTAAGGGATATGTTGCTTCTGTTGCAGAAGCAATGAAGTAAGCATTCCATCTCTAGTCAACAATTTGTTGTCAATGGCCTATATTTTACTTCATRGCCTACTGATAAATGGAAATCGTACATATTCATAGTAGTATTACATGCTTCTGCTCATTTCTTTATCATGTTATTCTTGGCAGTTGGTATGGAGTACCATAGAGCTTAGAATCTTGAGTAAAACAACAATCCCTTGTTTATCGGTCAGTTGTTGGCTTGGTGCATTTGGCTGAACTGGCTAGCTGTTTAACTACTTGCTGTGTTTTCACTGAGAGTTTTGGTAAAATATGTTAGTTCYATACTTTCAGACATAATAACCAAAAAATTCATGATATCAAGCTGTTTGTGTCTGTTTTACTCTTGTGGCCTGAAAGCGAATTGCCTGGTATTTGGCCACAGATGAAATAGCCTCAAACTTTTTTTTTTTTAGATAGATTCTACTCCGTAATTACCAGACAGGGCAAATTAGAACTAGCTTGGTGTCTGTTTTAGTCTGGTGGTTCAATTGTTTAAATTGTATCTAAGGTTATATCATAAGAGCCCTTATCGTTCAAATATTGGTAAGAAAAATCACTTGCATTGTTAACTGCAAATTGATCAACAGGGATGGTGTCAATGTGAAAGGATACTTTGCATGGTCATTGCTAGACAACTTCGAATGGCAACAAGGTTTCACCAAGCGTTTCGGTTTAGTATACGTAGACTACAAGAGAGGGCTTTCTCGACACCCCAAGTCCTCTGCATATTGGTGGATGCGATTCCTAAAAGGCAGCAAGGGGAAAGATGGGAAAGAGGAGTGATTCTTATGAGGACTCCAAGTTTATTTAACAGCAGCATCACAACTTGTCAGCTGAATTATGAATTAATTTTCCTCTCCTACTATTATTGAGGATTACCATTATGTAATGCAAATTTGGTCAAATTATTACCCTTTGTGAAAGTAACCATAATAATTTCTCATTTTACTTTGGTACTGGATTGTACTCCCAATATATTCCTATAATTCTCTCAATTTACTTGAGTACTTGACTACTTGAGAATTGTAATACCATGAAAAATCATAACTTTGTATTTTCTGCTTCTGTCGTGCCAATGGCTACACGATGCTCACGATTGCAAATTTGCAATGCTCGCAGTTGAGGGCAAGATTATTGGGAGTCTTAGATGAAGTCTTGAGTTGACACTTTGGTGGGTCTTGTGCAATAATCTTGTTTAAGACCCACTAGAGTCTTAAGGTGAGTTTTAGAAATCAAAACTCAACTCAAGACTCATGTGGGACATGTGTCCAATTTTTATTGGGTTTTTTTTTAATTTTATATGAAATTTAAATGTTTTACCTTTTCGAATAAAATAAAATTAAAGAATCTTGATTGGAGTCTTGAGATAAAGTGTAAAAATATATAGAGTTTTGAAAGCAAAAAGTTAGTGGAAAGCTGATGTCGCATAGTCTTGAGGAAAATTTTGAATTTTGGGATAAACTTGGCCTAAGAAGTTTGTTACAGGGTAGCAACTAGTGCAAGTGTTAGTTTCCTACTACTAAGGGTCTGTTTACTTCAATTCATTTTCAGCTCCATTCAGTTCAGTTCTTAACCTATTCATAAAAATACTTAATTCAACTTAATTTAGTTCAGTTCAACTCCGTTCAGTTCAGTTCAGTTAATGTAAACGGACCCTTAGAGCTTGTTTGGTAGAGAGGAAATGGGAGGAAAGAAAGGGAAGTGGAAAGAAATATAACACTTTCTGTCATTTAGTTAAAAAATAAGGAGGGGAAAGAAAGAAACCGGAAGAAATTGAGAGGAAAATTTCTTTACAATTTCTTTTCATTCCTCCCAAAATTGAAGGAATTTGGAAGGAAAGAGAAAATAAACTTAATTTCTATTCCTTCCCCTTTTCTTCTTTCTTTATTAATGTTTAACCAAACATAAGAAAATAAGCTTACTTCCTTTCACTTCCTCCATTTGAACCAAACATGAAAAAATAAACTTATTTTCTCTTTCTTTCCTTTCCCTTCCTTTCTCTTTTCTTCCTTTCTCTTCCGTTCCTTTACTAATGTTAAATCAAACATGTTGTTAGTCCCTTTGTTCACTTTTTTTTTCAGAGGTAGTCTCAATGTAAAATTTTTGGTTTTTGAGCTCTAAAATTGTAGTCATAGTTGAAAAATACTCCATAAGAACTGTGTTATGGGGAGAATTTAGGAATGGCAAATGAAACGAAATTTGCAATAAGAATATTTAAACTTTGCAATCAAGCACTTGCCTCTTAATTATGCTTTATGAAATTGTTAATCTGGATTGTAGCCTCTAGCTTAGGTGATATTAGAGGATAAACAAAAGAGCTACTAGAGATGTCATTCCAGATTTGTCAAGAGTTAGGTTGCATGGATACGAACACATAAACTATTACAACGAACAAACGAAGACCTTTTTTTTTAAATCTTCGAAATCAATTATACTTTTCACCTCCTGCCTTTAAATGTAGCCAACATATTGTTGGTGAACCATGTAAATCTTTGTACTATATTTTTATTAATCTTTATCTTAATCTTAATCTTTCTCGCATTTGTAATAAGAACATTATTTTTCACTAGTGTCAACAAATTTTTCCAGTAGACAAATGATGGGCAACACATACCATTTTGAGTCAAAATTGGCTTGACTTGGGTCTAGCGGGATTCACCAAAACGACACTCCCATTTTTAAAAAAATGAGCTCGATAACCAAGCCATGTTGTTTGTACATTGAAAATTGAATAGAATTGAATCAACAGAAATGAATACTCCCTTGATAACGAAAAAAGTAATTGTGGATTAGATAGGATATTAGTATAATGGTCTCAAAAAATTGTAGTACAATTGTAGTTTAGATATTAGATTTTTTTCATAACCTTGCTGTTGAGATCAAATAATATCAGTTTTCAATTTCAAACAAAAATTGGATCGTTAAATACCAGATCAATACTATCAAATAAGAGTTTTCGTTCACAAATCAAACCAATACCGGAATTGTTTCAAATGAACTTTTGGGTGAATTTTATTTAGATCTGATCTTAATTGAATCGTTTTGGGGATTTTTTTTTCATAATCTTACCGTTGAGATCGAATAATGTCAATTTTCAATTTCAAACAAAAATTGGATCGTTAAAAACGAAATCAATACTATCAAATAGGATTTTTCGTTCACAAATCAAACCCACCACGAGTTGGTTTGAGCAATAAATAAAGAGATTTCCCGGCATGCACCTTCAATGATATTCCTTGCAGCATGGCACAAACTGGCCACCTTGGATATTATTACCTGTGAGCAACAAGGCCTTTGGATTGGTATGATCCTCTTCAAAACTTGTCGAGAGTTGTGTCWAAGTTCAGACTTACGTATTGCAAGTGTCATGGGTCGGCATATAGATGATGACAGTCGCCTAGATAGGCTACATCAGACCCATGCATTTGCAAGAGCATTATCGAGATCCCTGAAGTCGATTTCTAATTCTTAGATGGTCAGGCAGCAACAWAAACACAAATAACAGAAAGAAGGCTACTTGATTAACCGTAGTATTCACATAAAACTAGACAGCTATTACACAATCATGAAATCAGAGATTTCATGATTATGAATTTTACATATATATAATATATATACAGAAATATTTTTGCGGGATTAACATACAAGACATTCTACAATGCCTACTCATGATACACGTGCTAAAACCTTAAAAATTCCCGGCCCTCAGCCTCCTTGTTAACCTACTTATCACCCAAAAAATAGAAACAAAAGGCATAACTTAGAGAAAAGAATAAATCGTGGGAGGAACCATTATCCCACTATCTAAGCTACGTCAACTAACTAGGACTACAAGGCTATTCACCAATCTACCTTCCTGTGTTTATATGGGATCAGAATTCTGATTTCAAGAGCTTTCCTCTAGGCTTAATTTTAATGTCAGCGAAAGAGCACTCCTGCTCTGCTTGTACATAATCCTTTGTTTTGAGGACCTGTGAGACAACGCAAAAGAGGAATTTTACATCAATGGATTTGATATCATTGTTTCTTTTCCTATAGAATTTTTCGGAGTGTGAAGACTGAGAGCCATCAGCATTTGAAGGGATTAAGGGTTTTGCCAACTAAAAGATGTTTCAAATAAACATATTATAATAAGATGTTTAACATACCAATGTTTCAAAAAACATTCTTGAAGCTTCTTTACGCGATTTCCCAACCAATAAGTTGTCCAAAGAAARAGCCTTCTTAGCTTGAACAGATTCCTTCTCAAACAAACCTTGTAGATAGTTGGCAACCGCTCTGACATAGCAAAACTTTATCAGAATAGTCCTTCATAGAAAGTATATTTTACTCAACTGGTCAAATTACAATCAAACTGAGACTCCAGTAAGTTTGCTCAGTTAATAGTAAACCCTGATAGAATACCCCCCTCTTTAAAAATAAAAAAAAAAAAAAAAAAAAAAAAAAACCACCAACCTGGTACGAGCAGACCAGCCACTGTTGTCAAGTATGCGTCTCTCTTCATGATCAGGCACATCACTTTCATAATCTTCCACAGCATCGTCGTCATCAACATTCAAAAAATCTGAAGGACCAAGAACACATTTAATCAATATCTTCATATATAGGCTTCATAACAGGTTTTTTAAGGTCCAAAGTCTAAATATACCAAGGGGCACATAGTATAAAATCTTTATCACACATAATAAAGAGCTTAAGCTGTGCAAAGCCTAACACAAATGCAATTATACCAAGGATGTAGCATAGTATATAAAAGGTCTACCAAACGAGTGTCCAATTCAGTTTTGGATCAAGTGAATGGGGCTCCATATCCAGGTCAATGTATGCTATATCTGGTTCAAGGCAGGTTAGTTATTGTTTCAACTTTCAAGTAAAAGTTAATACAATAATGTGTATGAGTTGGACCTTACTTCACATGGTTGATTCATGTTCAACCAAGGCCATTCAACTTCGAGCCGTGAACAGGTAATGAAGTTGCATCAATCGTGTGGGATGTGCATTTRGTTAAATTCAGCATATAGAGCAATCTCCAGTCAATGTTATATCTGGACCAGGCTAGTGTCCAATTCAGCTTAAATCTGGATTTGGTCATCACAAAACAGCTCGGCAGAATAGGATTGGGTTGTTTGTGCTTGAGMTGGCAATCTTGACATAATCAAATCAACTTAATCATATATTATATATGTACTAATATGAAATCATGGTTTCATTTTACATAATAAAATGGAACAGTATTTCAAAATTGCCAAGAAGAAGAGATCTCCCAGCCGTAAATAACTAGTTGGATTGACTCACATGCAGTTTTCTCACGTTCAATAACTAACAAGTCATGTTAAAACTGGGATTCAGGTTATCAAATTGGTGTTCAAGTTCTCTCAGCTAAGTCAACAACAAATTGGGGTTGAATTTAGGATTAGAAAGATAATCATCAACCAAGAATGGGGTTCTCAGGACAGGTGTCGAGTATTGAGATCTGAAATTCTCGGAAGATTCATTATTTTGGTGTTACTGATGTTAAGACATGATCAAGTCAGGTTGCTTTTTAAGAGCTCAATAAACCAGATAGAAACRGAATTGAACCACTGACAGCATCTAAATAAGTCATCAGSATAACACAACTAAGGACACAACCAGCAGTTGCAGGTTTTAGGAACTTTGATGTACATGGTACCCCTAAACAGACTCCAGAAGGCTATTAAATGAAAAATCAAGAGAAACACTACAAAGCTGGACAACTAACATGAATGTACAGCATAGAGCCAAGAGAAACACAGTAAATAATAATCAATCAATTAAAATATAGATATAGTACATGGAAAGAAAATCGAACCTGTGTCATGTTCAATGGTAACTGTCCCAATCTCCTGCATCACAAGAATAAAATATTTATTTAATACCTCCTTGAATACACACATGGATGCACACAGACAGGAAAAAAGAAAACGTTAATAAAAGAGCAACCTGATTATCAACTCTTGTTCAATTTCATGAAACCAAATACACTAAAATTCAAAACAAAACCCTTTCCTTGGCCTAAACGTCATTTTCAAAATATTTAAAAGATATCAGAGTAATTTTACAGAAAATTTCAAGAAACAGWWAAGCTATTAAGTGGTTGCATATACAAAAAGGAAAAAGAAAAAATGAAAACAACATACTAAATGGCATAATAAGCCCTTCATAAAGTATCAGAACACTAGGGAATAATGAACTTTATAGACCCATATACACCATACAYTAATTAGATTTGCAGTTGTTAACGCCAACATATTATGCACTCGATTCAAGACATCACTTCAACAATTAAAACACATCACTCATCTGTGAAGAATAGGGCAGCCACAAGGGTGAAGAATGTTTCTCAAAACATTGTGAATATTGCCCAGATAATAAATTTGCATGCAAATAAAGCTTTAAAACTACTACAACACAAGGCTACTGTGAAGACTTTGTACAATGATACAATCTAGATAAATATACTCTGATTTTTTCACCTTCAAATGGCCATCTAACATGGTACATCATAGCATGTCAAAAATTATGAAAGACTAACAGAAAGCATTAATTTACAGTTTTACCCAAACAAGATAATTTAAAAGTTTCTTTTGGGTGCAAATGAGCCACAAGGGCCTGAGAATCAGGAGATAATTTTAAAGTTTTTTATAGTAGAAAGTATTGAAAATTCACATAAATATATCATAATGCTATAACAAAAAAAAGTTTTACAACTAGTGGTCTTCAGAACAAGCAACCAGTGTGTAGCTTGTGGAATCCATCATTTGTAGATTGAATGTATGTAAACATGCATTTACATGGTATAACAAAACGTGAGCGAGCATGCAGCAGCTAGAAAAGTATGGTGTGCTGAATTAAGGATATATTTTCAAAGTGAATTCACAGGCAAGGAAAGTGACTCGTTAGAAAAAATCTCAAACCATCCTACTTCGTACTTGAATTCTCAAAATTAAGGACAGAAATTAACTTATAAACGCACTTACAGCAATGTTCCCACTGTCCATAAATTCAGTAGGCYCAGGAGTGGAGTCCATGACAATCATTGGCTCAGCCTCCCAATGCTCTCGACCTTCTTCCCTCTCATCCAATTTAGTGAATTGAGAGCTTAAATCAGCTTCAGCTGAATATGATGAATCTAATTTCAGATGCTCATCAACATTGTCTGAAATTATGAAGCTACCATCATGTACAGGACCAGAAAAGGAGGTTTCACCCTTATTTGCTTGATCAAGATGAACATTCTCGARCACATGATCTGATATTGGACAAGCCCTATCTTCAAGAGCCATAGAGTCAGAGATTCCAAAATTGTCAACCGACAGAGAACACAAATCCTGGAAATGCCCCATCACTACATCTGTATCAACACCTTCCCTTTTAACAAATGAATGTTCACCATCTGATCTATCATCTAAATCAACTTTTTCTGAAACGCCAATCTCTACTCCCTGGTCTCGTATACCAGATCCAGAAACATCTTCTGCCGTGGAAGCATCTCCCATTGAACATTGGGTATTGCACCTCTGATCAATTAATTGATCTGATGCATCAATCGGCAAAGGCATCAAAACATCGCCAGAATTTTTAAGTGAAGGCGAATTAACTTTTGTATAATCTGTTGAATTACAAGCAACTTCCAGATCATGACCAACTGAAGTTATGGGATCATCAATTGAAGCAACGGAATGACTTGCTTCTACCTCGATTGAAGTTCTCACATCAGGAAATACCGTTTCAGCCTTTCCTCCGGCAGCATCACACTCAGAAATCTGTTTCAAGACCTCGTTATCTACAGTCTCTACATCCTTCAGCAAAGTTCTATCTATTGTCATTGATTCTTTTTCACAGAGAGGTTCCAATGAACTCCTCAGTAATCCCTCATRTGGAACAACGGAAGGAGCAGGAGTAGGAGTCCCCAGCAATCCCTCATCTGGTAATATGGAAGGAGCAGGAGTCCCCACAGCCTCAGTATTTTCATCAATGTTTGGTCTCACAGATGCATCTGTAGTTACAGGTACAAGAGACTCCACCGCTTCAGCTTCCTCATTAATTGTTGGCTMTGCAGAAATGTTTGCCAAATTTACTCCTCGGTTACCCTCCTCTTGAAAGACTTTGATTCCGTGTAGATCGAATGCCTCAATATACAATGATCTCAAGGCAGGAAACATTCCTGGGAAAAAAAAAGGTGGTCAGACTTGATAGGCAAACAGGTAATCTCTTGAAGAAGACTACATCAAAATCTGTCACCCAAAAATTATGCCTCTAGGGGAATTGCAATTCATATAATAGGGTATGGACAGGAAAGGTATACTACAGAGAAGAAACAAACAAACAAAAACCATAAGTCCGTACAAACACCAGTTCACCAGTTTTGATCATTAACTCTCAACTGAAATGTACACAAACTTAAATAAAACTCAAAGCATTGCAAGAATTAGATGGGTCCTTGAACAGAAAAATGTAAACCACTTAAACTAAGCAAACTGAACAAGCATTAAGATGACGAACATACCAACCTCAATAAGCCACATACATCATCAGCATGAAAAGCAGGGAGAGAGAGAGAGAGAGCATCCCAACAGGGCAACTAGATAATGACAGAAAATCTTACCTATCTAGGACAAAATCATGGTATCAAAATGCAGTTAGTGCTTCGATTTGGCCATTTTAAGTCACCAGTTTATTATACTATATAAATTACATGTGTTTGCACATAGTCCACTAAACAAATACACTCCACACCAAAGTTATTCCACGCGAGAAATAAAACAGAGCAAGAATACATAACACAAACGAATCTACGAGCAAAATAGAAATGGACCAATCTTCAAAATATCAATTCTAATACAATTCTAAATACCACATTAATTCCGATATAGTATAACAAATGAATAAAATCATTCGCTAGATATAACAATGGAATAAAATAAAAATAAATCAAATAACAATAAGACTATTTTCATGAACAAATCTACTACAATTAGTGATGCTCACTAAGATAGTAAAGCTTTAAACGAATCAATGCAATGAGTCCCAGATTATCCAGCAGCTCAGAGAAAAAAACTCCATTATCTCAACTGCAAATATAATATCCAATCAGGGAGGAGGAATAATAACTTTAACAACTACCTACCTGGTGAAGACAGGTTCACTGAAACACCTCAGTCCTCCAAAACTGCTTTCTGAAGCAGCCTACAGACATACACAGAAAGGTACAGGAGCCTATTTTTCCAACGACGTATATCTAGTTCAGTATGTAAGTCAGATCTGTTGCCCTTATCGTCGAGCCTACGAGAGAACAATAACAATAGAAAGATCAGAAACTTAAGACAAGAAGAATCTATGCAAGAAAGACAATTATAGAACAGAAACATTAACACCTTAATAAAAACAGACAAAACATTAATGTCTTTTACACCCAGTAAGCAGGCAAGCTTTGATAGTACAGTAACCACTTCTTAACACATTGTACTATCTTGATACTAAAGAAGAAAGATATGTTGTTGCTTAGCAATCATACAAGGCAAATAAAGGCATACCACAAAGGCAAGGACACAAACACCATAGAAACATAAAATTGTCAGAACACAAACAAATAGAGACTAAGTATGTACAAATAGACACAAGCCCATCAAATATCATCCATAAAGCACCCACCCACCCCACACCCCCCGGAGGGGAGACTGCATCATCTCACTCTCTCTTCTCTCTTCAAAGTAGTTAAAAAATGAAGATTGCATAAATGACGAGATGAAATCATGCTCAATAAACACTCTGAATGGCTAAAAGGAAATATCAATATACAGAGGAAATTAATATACAGGAGCATAAAAAAATGCATAAAGCTCAACACTTACTCGCCATGCAATACTGTAGAATCATCCACAAGCAACTTCCGCTTATGAGCAACAGAGCGGACCGCAGTCCGCTGGCGCTTTGCATGTATCGTATCAGAAACCGGTGGAGTAGGCTTCATTTTAAATGTTGTTGACCTTTTACCAGCTGTTAAATTTTAATTCAAAAGAMGAATAGAACAGTTAGAAAATGCAGTCAGACAGCTGGCAAAAAGCTCAAAACTAAAAGTACTGTAGTAAGCAAGGTATAAARATCTTTGGACGAAATCAGGGAATTGCTGATTATCTGTAGATTACTGAAGCAAGATCGACAATACAATTCTAACACCAAAAAAAGACATAGAATGAAATACCTAAAATCGATGACAACAAGTCGTTGTCATCAGGAATCAATTCCTCAGTTCCTTTGGACTGAGCACCACCAGGAGATTCTACTGAATTAAAGCTCTGTACTGTTAAAGTACTCTCAGTAAAACTTCTTTTCCTCCCYGAAATGGCATTTTCACCAACAGCATCACCATCTGTTGCAACTTCTTTGCCAGGAGTAAAATCAACAAGAAAGTTGTCCGATAGACCAACAGAAGGATTTGGCATGGAACGCAACACCTCAGGGGGTGGGAAATCAGATGATTTATTCTCCTTTTCTGAATAATTTTCTTCTGCAACTAGATTGTCCAACTGCCCTCCTGCAGAAGTGACTCCATAAGATGTCTGTTCAGCCTTTGAGTTGGGTTCCACTACATCTGTCGAATGGAATTAATAAGTCAATTACTTTCAAATGCAAAGAATTAGCTCATAAAAAATGGTGCTCGTTAAATTATTAAAAGCCAAGAGTACCTCCAACATTTGCAGTCATCTCAATAACAACAGTTGAATCTTCCCTTCCAAGTATTCCAATTGAGTTCAGCCCGTCATCTTGTGCTGGCAGGCTGGAGGCATCTATCTTGTTAATTGCTCCYTCACATGCATCAGAGACTTTAGAAGTACATGCCTGAAGAAATGGAACAGCTACACCAGATGACTTTTCATCAACTTTGGATTCAGAGGCTTCACCATTGTTCAGGTTCAGACAAGATCCAGATGTATTATTGTGCTCAGAACTACTAGCCACCACATCCACAGTACCAAGTTTCAAACCAACTGAAGTTTCGTCTTTATCTGCTTTACTATCAAAAAGTGGATGACAGTTGCCATTAAGTTCAGTTTTGTTGCAATCAGCATCTTCAACCTCCATGAGAGTGGCATTTTCAGCCTCCGGCYGAACAGTGCCATTTATATTTATTTCTGCATCTTCACATCGCCCTTTAGTTTGAATGTCAYTGGCTATGATTCCTTCATTCTCTAGAGCACTGGAGCTGATAGTGTTTCCTACAATACCCGGACKATTAATAACATCTATGTGCTCATTGGAAGTAGTCTGAGCAACATCAGATGAGATGAACTCGGTTGACTCAGTTTTAAGTATATTCACTTTTTCATTGTCCAGCTCAACCATATGATGTAAATCTCCATTAGAATGTAACTCAGCACCCCCAAAATCAGATTGCCCAGCAGGGCTTGAAGGATGTCCAGACACTTCTTTTGCAGCTAATTCACATGGGTTGGGATCTTCATCCATATGATCATCACTACCCTGTATTTCTTCTTTAGTGCTAGGCAAGTTTGGCTCTTCCGTTAATCCTGGAGTAGAAGGTGCCTGAATACTAAATGTTATGAGCATTATCGAGGAACTTAAGCTTTCATTCATAAATGCATGCAGGTGTACATACATACATACATGTATCCAGTCATGTATCTAAATCCAAGCAACTTGCATCAGCAAGTCTGACGGTCACAACACACCGAAAGGAAATCTTAAAAAACATGATGAATTAAACAGAAASCTAACCTGGATAACAAAGTGATTAGAACTTGAAGCCAATGGAGGATCAAAAATCTCCTCATTATGCTCATTGACTTTAGAAGGTGAAGCTTCGCTGACAGATGCCTGAGGTCCAGCACTGGAATGACAGACAACTAGTATTAGAAAAGAGCAGAAAATTTAACAATCTAAACTACAAATGTGAAATAACCAAAATGTATGTTCATACACCCTTATCAGTACAGTTATGAACTCACAATTATAAGACAAACACACAAACCAAATTGAAATTGAAGTGGAGATAATAGGGTACAGAACTACAGATTTTAGGTATCACTATCKAKCAACTATATGTGCAACTACTTTAGTTGTTATCACTAGAAGAGAAAAGAGCAAAATACAATATAACGCTGAACTCATCTTGCATTTTAATCCAAAATCGCTATTAAGAGTTATTTTCAGCAGCCTTGTACAATGAAACTAAACATGCAAGGGAGAAAGAGTCAAAAAAAAAAAAAAAAGGCAGATAAATCCCTTACTCTGAGTCAATCAACATTTCACTTGRTCCTGCAGCATCCACTTTGTCCATGAATAACTCCTGTGTGTGAAAAAAACAGAAGGATTTTTAAAAAAATACTGATCGAAAGAAATGGGTACAATCCATAAGTTGTGGGGTTTTTTTTGGGATTTTTCCCCCGAGTTTTAGGCTAATAACTTATATACCCCTGAGTTTTAGGCTAATAACTTATATACCCCTATGTATGGTGATTAACATTAAACCCAAGTGCTCTCTCTCTCCAACTATACCTCCTTAATTATTATCCCAAATAAGACTTCATCTGTCAACCTTATCTTTGCATCTTTCAATCCTGAGTTGGATCATAATTCAACCCCTCAATCATCTTCGATCAATTCAATCATATCGATTCATCCATTGATTTAATTTTCAACCACCACAATCCATCAAGATACATAAGCATAAAAATACAACTTGTAAGTTGTAACCAGATCAATTTGCTGATTTTCCTTTGTAAAATCTACCTTTGCAACAATTTTGCCATTAGATCTCAAAGTCGTCAGAGGCCCTCTACTATCCAAATCACCAATTCGAATGTTGCTCTACTTGTTCTTAAATTTTGTTGCGTCAGATTGCAATTCGACCAATCGAATTTTGTTATTCGAACTTTCATATGGTCGAAGCAAACAATTTCCGTTTTCATAGTTGTTCTTCAATAGTAAAGTCTGAAATATCGGTCTTGTAAGTTGATATGATAGTACCAGTACAGTATTAAGCGCGATTGCGATTGATCTTCCTTTTGCAATATTACAGTTCATATCAAACTCACAACTCAGGTTCCTGTCTCTGGATTCACTGGGTTTTAAAAACCGAATTTGGTCAATATTTTGCCTTGGAATGTAGAATTGAATTACTGGGCATTGATTATGGTACTGATAAGGCTTCGGTTCGATTTTCTGTCAGTGGTGTGATAGTTGAGGGAAATAATTTTTAGTTTGGTTTTGCGTTTTGTTGAATCAATTGATTCTGTGCAAAGCTCTTAGTTTTTGTTTGCAGATGGAGATTGAAAATGAGTTTTGTTTTTTTATTTCTTTTATTTTGTTTGATAATCAAAAGGTTTCTGGTGAAGTTGGGTTAGAGGGTGATTTCTGATTAAAGCTTGAATGTAGAGTTAATGGATGGAAGTCTAACGGTTTGCTTAGCTCTTTCGCATCCATAGCAAGGACAAATGGGCAATACTGTCTAACGTTCATGCGTCTGGAAAACCGTAAGGGTATTT
>SNQN01000622.1:73351-91368 GCA_008642245.1 Bassia scoparia
TTGATAAAATAAAAGGAAATGAAATTATGAATGACGTAAGCATAATAGGATTGAAAGGAGGTCTCAAAAATTTGGTGCAATTTTCAAGTAGTTTTTGGTTAAGCGCCATTTGAAAATGTGTTCAAAAGTTTTGAAATTTTTTGGGTGAGTTTTTTTAAAAAAAGGGTGATTTCTAAAGTGCATTACATTTAATTATCAATGATAACTTATAGGCATTGGTGCTCCTACAATCGTATTTATTTCAACCCATTTCAGATCAAATGTGTATATTAATTATCAGGAAATTTCCTCATCAATCGAAAGAGTCAATTGCAAATAGGTCAATTTTGGATTATTAAAATACTGATCGATTATGTTAATTTAAAGCTTAAATTCAATCGCAAGCAGATAGGTCAATTGTGGATTATGAAAATGTGGATCGATTGTTTAAAAATTAAAACGGCATGATGATTAATGGATGAATATTAAATCATTAATTTAAAATACCTGCGATTGAGATTGTTGATTCGCTGAAATCAAGTCGCCTTCCTCAAATTGTCATCTTCTTCAAATCTTTCTCAAGTCAAATACAATACATTATTTGTTTAATTCAACGGATAACTTCTAAAGATAATTTCTTCATTAATAAATTACTCCTTTTTAAATTCAACTTTCATTACTTTATCCAATCTATTCACCAAAAATTATTTTTTTCACAAAAAAAAATCATATACACCTTTACTCTTTTGCCTAACTTACTCAACTTTTTTACCTAACTTATTTATTTATTTTATCTACTTCCTCCGTAACAAAAAAAAAAACGCAACAAACTCCGTTTTTAGAAATATCAAAATAAACGCAACAAACTTTTTCTTTCAAATTTCTATTTTACCCTTACTAAAACATTTAAAACATAATTAGACTACCCTAATCAAAATTATAATCCTGCAATCTAAATTAATTTTTTTTTTTTGACGAGAGCAATCTAAATTAATTAATAACCTTAACCTAAACTAATCTCTCAACACCACCCTCCCTCAACACCACCACACCACCAGATCGACTTAGCCCTTAACACCACCCTCCCTCAACACCACCGCACCACCTAACCCTAGCAACACCACCACCCTAACAACCACCACAACAATCCTAATTGAACCCCATGAGCCACCGCGACCTCCCTAATCGAATCCCACGATCGTCGCGACCTCCCTACAACCCTCCATGAGTTGTCGCGACCTCTTCACAAGCCTCCACGAGCAGCCGCAACCTCCCTACTAGGCAATTTGCAGTGGTTCCCAAACCCTAAAAACACCTTGATGTTTTATACTCAATTGGTTGGGTGGTGGTTGGTGCGTGGTGGTTCGCATCGCTGGTGGTTGCGGTTTGTAATAATTGGGTTGGTGGTTGCATTTTGTGGTGTTGGGTTGTGGTTGGGCTTGGTGGTGGCGGTTTGTAATTGGGCTGGTGGTTCGCATGGGTGGTTCGAATGGGTGTGTGGTGGCTATTGGTCAAGAATTAAACTGAAACCCTAATCGAAACCTCCCATATTGAAATTTAAAACACTAAATTTAAAAGTCAAGAATTAAACTGAAACCCTAAATTGAATTGGCAGTGATTTTGAATGCGGTGGTGGTTTGTTTCGAAGGGGGTGATAGTTGGTTTTAGAACTTAGAAGGGGGTGGTATTGGTGTTCGAATGGAGTGAGGTCGGTGTTCGTAGGATGGTTAATGCTAGAAGTGGCTACGTGGGTGGTCGTAGGTTGAACACAACAAGTTAACAACATTATATATTTTCCCTTAATGAGTCATCATTCATTTATTTTTGGAATTTTCTCATTTATGCCCATAAATTTTTGTGGTTTCTCACTCGTGCCCAACATTTTCTTCCTTTCTCACATGTACCCCTCAATTATGGGTTGTTTATTATAAATATTAAATAACCTTATCCAACTATATTTGTTAAATCCGTTGTAATCCCCGTAATTTTCAAATATTTATAAATATATTTTCCTAGAAATATATTACGATGTATTTCATAAAAACGATTAAATATTTTATGGATATATTTTATTATAAATATATTATGATTTATCTCGTGAAAACGATATATTTTATTTGAATTCTAATATTTCCGTTTAAATTATATCTTACGATAGGAAATCTATCCTTTTTCTTTTTTTTTTTCCAAAACAAAATAAATAAAATAATTAAGATATTTAAATTGAACCTACTTAAAACCTAAGTGAGTAAAAAGAAAGGTTTTATTCTTCTTTCTATTTTTTTCATTCACGCATACTTCAGTTTCAAAAAAAAAAAGGAAAACGTACGTTGCTTTGTGTTGCGCTGGTGGTTGTTGCTCGCTGCCCTACTGCCGCCGCTGTCCGCCACCCATTAGACACCACCGCCGGTTGTTCTCTCCCCTCTTTCCTTCTTTGTTTTATTGTTTCAACTTTGATTAATTCTTGAAGTTCTTTTTAATCCAATTATTCTACTAATAATTTTGAGTATAATCTACTATAAATTACAAAGTTTATGATTTTTGGTGATGTTGATTTTAATTGGGAATTTTCAGATTTATCGAACTGTAAAATTAGGGTTTTTCACGTTTTTATTAATCTGTCCAGTTTAAGTGTTTGATTTTTTTATTATTGTTATACAATTCTTTTATATGTGAAATTTTAAACGAGTCTTGATTATACTATTGTACAATTTGTGTAAAATTCTCAGAATTTTCTGAGCAAGTTTACTATTTTTAAAAAATTCGTTTTCGAATTGACAATTTCCGGGTTTTAGGTTCGGTTTTTTATTTATCTTGATTTTTATGTTCATCAATAATCTACTAAAATTTGTATGAATATTCTATACACATTAAAAGACTTTGTGTAAAAGTTTCAGAATTTTCGAAGCTGATTTGCTATTTTAATAAATTCATTTTCGAACTGACTGTTTTCCAGGTTGCTGGCTTGGTACTCGATTTTTATTTATTTTTATATTAATCTATAATTTACTTAAATTTGTGTGGATGTTCTATATATAATAATACACCTTGTGTGAAATGTTTATAAATTTTCGTGTTGTTTTAGTATTTTAATAAATTATTACATCAGATTGACAATTTTCGATTACAAAATATGTTTTGTTATTAAAAATAATCAAAAATATTTGGCACGAAAACATGTTTTCAGTGTGATATTTTTAGAGTTATTATACATATTCAAAGTGATTTTTAACCATTGAAAAATATGACTTTTAAGGTTTTAAAAACACAAATGAATGGTTTATTATACGAGCATTGAAGTAAATTTTTAAAACATATTCGAGGTTTATTTTTAAAGGTTTTTGTGGGATTTCAAGGAATATATATTGCTGTAATTTTGTGTTAGGAATCAATAGTAATTGATTTCTATTTGGTTGTAGAAAGAAATATTGTTGAAGTGAAAAATAAATAGCTGGATTATTTTCCTTTCAAGGTACGTACTACTTACGGAGTCCTTGATTTCCATGTATGCTCATAGATGATCGAGAACTTAGAAGCATGAGCAAAAAACGTCCAAGGAGTTGTTTGGTACTCATAAATGGATTATTTGTCTGTGTCTTGGTCTATATTTGTAGAGATTGAGGAATATGGTGAAATTTGAGCGTTCATGAGTTGGATATGGAGGTTGTTAATTAGTCGTTTGTCTTTAATTAATTGTTTCGGTCTATTGAGGTAATTTATAATACAAGGATGGATTTAGTGGGGTCAAGTAAAACTTGTCAGATGAGGTTATTTATAATACATGAATGAATTAAGTGGAGTCAAGTATCACTTGCTTCACGAGGTAAATTTTGATATATGGCTGAATTCAAATGGAGTTAAGTGTAACTTACTCTATAAGGTGATTTTATTACTCGTTCADGACTTAATGTGTGAATTGAGTAAAAGGAAGTATTCAAGTCTTAATGACAAGGTTAGTTGGCTTGTCCAACAGGTTTATTAATTATTAAAGGAATGGTTTGTGCTAAAATAGTTGCATTGGTATGTGTTTGTGGTCTTGTTTGTGAACTTGTCAATAATTAACAGTTAAATAATAAAATATGGATGAGCAATAAAACTCTGGATTGGTGCACGTCTGGAGTATTGAGAATTAGGGGTTGGGGTTGCGATTTTATTCGCTTCCTTCCGAGGGCCGTTTGATCAACGCGTCCCTTTTCAGGTTTTTCCTACTATTACTTTCATTTTGGATATTTTAATATCTGATAGGGGTTAGTTGAGATTTCACTAGCTTCGGTGACGGAGTCGCGTCCGTTCACCATTTTGATGCCTTTCGACAGAGAGGCATGGAGTTGTGGCATCTTGTGTCTGATGACACTTGGTGTCTGGTTGATGTTCCTGAACTGTGAACATGGGTTGAGTACAACCTTGTCTGTTGCTCAAATCATAACAAATGTAATAAAATGTATTGAGTCATATATTGAAGTCGAGTAAGTTATTTTGCAAGTAGAATCTAGTTAACAAGAGCAGTTGATGAGGATTTTGAGATTGTGTTGTATTGGAACAACTGTATATAATATGTAGTTGATGGTTTGGTCTGAGTTTGGGATCAGATGTATATGTGTAATATTGTTAAGTGGTTATGAACACCACAATTGAGTTTTCTTTTGCTTCTAAACAGATGTCGTAACTCGGTATGTCCAATTTTCAGGGGAGATGTTGTCCGTTTGTTTTTCCGTTTTCGTATGTTGTATGTACTCAGCTTTGCTGATTGCGTGTTTTTTGTGAAATTTGTGTGTTGTCCACACTTTCTTCTTTTGGTGGAACTGTGATGATCCTTATTTCACTTGTAAATTATTGGGAGCAGACTTTTTTTTACAGAATTTGTAATCAGGTGACTAGTCTTGGAGTGTTGGGATGAGTGGAGAGCCAATCGTACTTATATAATTAGTTTATGCACCGTAAACATTACAAAACGATTTGATATTTTAAGTTTGTTATGTTTGAAAAGGAATTTTACCGTTATTTGCGAATAAGGGCCTTAATGGTTCCAACTTGTCAAATGAATTTTTATACTTCAAATTTTGAACACTTTGGTTTGAACTATTTTCTATCTTTGATTTCCGCTGCAAAATATTATTTTAGCCTAAACGTTTTAACACGTTACAGTGCCATGTCAATAGTTCTCCGTATTTTCGGCTTAATATTTCACAGGTAAAGTGGAGAATTATTGAGGTGCCACAACCGTTAACTTCTTGTTAACTAGTATATATTTTGGGAATTTTCATGGTGTGTTCCTAAAATTTATGGTATTTGACGTGGTACCCCGAGCATTTTTTAAATTCATATAATGTCTCATTTCACCAGAATAATTCATAAGTTAGACAAAGTGACAATTTTGTTGAATTTTTTTGGGTTGAATGAAAGAGTTGGAAGATGAGACTTCATGAATAAGTTTGAGTATCATGTGAAACAAGTGAAAAAATACAAAATGAATGACATTTTTATAATTTTAAGACCCAAACAACTCAACAAAAGTGTCACTTTGCCTAACTTATGAATTATTAAACTAAAATGGGACACCACATGAATTTTTAAAATGCTCGAGCACCGTGTGAAATATCATAAATCTCAAGGGCACCCCATGAAAAATCACATGTATTTTTTGTATAAAAAACCCAATAATAGTGGAAAATAATTCAAAAAATTTATCAAACAATTAACATATATACTAATTAACATCAAGATAATGGTCAAGAAAAAAGTTTTTTTTTTTTTTTTTTAAAAATAAAAATTGTACAACCAAAAAATATATATACTAGGTAACATAAATTACGGAGTTCACAAATATAATGGGTGAGAGTTATTTATAATAAACAACCCAAAATTATTGGGTATGGGTGATAAAGGAAAAAAAGGTTGGACACAAGTGAAAAACCACAAAACTTTAAGAGTATAAACGAGAAAAACCCTTTATTTTTACAATGGATAGTTTTGGACAATTTTTTTTTCTAAATTATTTTATGTAAAAGCAGTACATACATATTACAAAGTATTAAAAAATCAAACATTCGCTTGGAAATTATCTAGTAGAGCTAATAACAATCTGACACTAACACAAAATCAAACATTCGAATTGGATCATAAACTTTGACACATTAAGAAAGCGAGCTGACACAACAAACCATATCTTACAAGCAGGTCAGTAGGTTTAAAAAAACAGAATCGGAGAAGTCTTTGTCACAGTGGGTTAACACGGCAAGAGTCGCAAGACACGACTCCACACAAATTGTCAACCTAACATTAGCATCGTTAGCACACAGACATGACCCATAATCAACATGAAATTAGCAGGTTTCCAACATAGATTTTTGAGACATTCAAGCTGGTTCACCCAACTGAGCTGTTTATTAAACGAATCTGATTATGATAAAAGAAACTTCAGATTTTAGATGCAGATGGCAAAAGTATATCTCACCTCTGTAACTGCATATTTATATAGCCTTTTCCTTTGTATTTATATATGCAAAATACTAGAGAACTAGAATCTATGGTAAACTTAGTACAATGTAAATGAATTATGACACCAGGTGGCATCGGCCAAAAAAAATCAGGCACCATTGTCACCAACTTGAACGTTCTTTTCCTCAAAATTGTGTATTAATTCCAGTCTCCAAAACATACTCCAGATCAGGTCGGAAAATGACCTCACAGAGATTTAGAAGGTGAATGAACCCTAATCATCTTTCGGATTCAGCTTCCTCTCTATCCCTCTGACTGGCTAGCTTAACAATGTCTTCAACAAGAATCTTTCCATCTGAAAAAACAGTGGCACAGTTCAAGTAACAAAAATAAATACAGCAGTTCYTAAAGAAATAGTCATTAGACCTACATAACACAAATGATTTCTGGTACATAAATAAGAAATTAAGAACTCTGTCTGATGGCATTGCCAACGACAAATTTATGCACTAAATGAYGGAATCAAATGCCAGCAGATAAAGWGAAAGAATGCAACAAACGGACCTCTGTCTTTTGAAAGTTTGCTAATAAGTTCTTGAAAACCATCCTTATCCAGTGTGGATTTTAGATATGCAGCAGCAGAAGCCACTTCCTCTGGAGTCACCTTCCCGTCATAATCCCTAAATGTCAGGGACACATCAGTGTTGGTCACACAAAGAAGAAACTAGTAGTTTCTTTTCCAAACTTGAAAAAAGGCAGTGCAAGAAAGTATAACCAGCAAAAAACAATTAAGACCTTGTAATTTGACACTGCATTTACTTATGTAACCTCAGAAACACAAGACCTTGTCTACAATCACGGACCAAGATTTCTCAAAAGAAGAGTGCAAATWTGTTTGGCACAAAAGGGGAATGAATTAAAAATTAGTTCAATACACAAAAACCTAAGCATTCAAGTTTAATCATCAATCCTGAAAAAGAGCCGTCTACATTAGGGCACAAAAAACCAGAAATCCAGAATGATATTGCAACACCAATGAAAATTTCAACAACAAAAAATACCCAAGTTGTTTTCAGCATCAACATTCCGGCCTTCAGGGTATAATGCAAAGAAACTTTWTTGAGTCAAGTGGGAAAACTCAAGATGGATGACTTTAAGTCAAAACAAGGACAGTAGGAAAAAAAATCAATGTAGTTGCCAAAAAAAAAAAAAGGTAGCCTGGGAAACACAATTATTCTTTCCACTCCATCTACCTAAAGCTTAAAGCCTGCTACGCAGCAAGATATTAAACTAGTAATCCTTATAACATACCTATCAAGCAATCGCCAACGATCACCAATCTTAGCATCTACATCATCAATTTCTTTTTCAAGTTTTTGAAGCATAGCATCCACCTGATGCATTAAAAAAAATCAGTTAAATTTCAGAGAAGCAGGGTCAGGAAATAAAAACGAAATTCGTGTTGAGCCTGCATTACCTTATCTATAAGTGCTGAAGAAACTTGAGCAGTATCTGATTCTTCCTCATCCTCATGGGCAGCTTTGTATGCCTTTTCTGCTTCAACTTCCTTCTCTATTCCTTCCTTGTCCACCATACTATTATATAACTCTATCTGAAAAATATAATCAGAAAAMCAAATCCTGTGTCATCCTAATGTAGCAAATGGTGCAGATACTTGTAAAAAGAATACTGACTACATGTTTACACTAACCTCCTTATTAACAAGTCTCAAAAACTCCTCTCGTTCCCTGGTCACTGACTAATGGAAAAAAAAATAAAGAAATGAAACATCAGTAAAGAATCTGTCCACTTTGGATTTGTCCACTTTAAAAAGCTGTAGCAGCAAATATTCTTACAGATGCTGAAGCCAATACAGCCAATGCACGACTGAGTTCACAAAGCTGATCATTTTTATCAGATAATGCAGCCCTTGCTTGTTCTTGTGCATCCCTGGCAGTTGAATCCAACATCTCTTCCAAGGCCTCATCCTTTTCAGTAACAGTAGACTCCTTCAGTTTGGCCTTTTCTTCAGCTGCCTGCTTTTTCTCCTCTTCCTACAAATCAGAGTGTTGAGTGTGAGAACAGATTTGCTTGAAGTGATAATATGTTCGAGCATCAGTTTCTTTAAGTCAGAAACCAACTTTTACAATATGAAAAAAGAGAGGAGCAATACAGATTTTGAAAATAAAAAATAAAAATCCTCAGACATATTATGCCACTTTCAGCTGGTGGAATAAAGCACAGGGTTGTTGCCTCACATGGTGTTTTAGAAGGTTAGGAAAAGGAATGAACACTTGAAAAAGTGTTCAAGGAGAGGGAGAGAGAASAACCTTGATCAATTCTTCCTGCATTTCAAGGAACTCTAACTTTCTCCTCCTTTCAGAAACTGAATCTTCAGAAGGCAAAGATGTAGCTCCTACAGTATCGACAACCTCATCAGGCAAAGAAGAYAGTGCAGCCTCCACAGCTTCCTCACGTTGTATCTTCCCAGAAACGTTAAATGCTCTGTCAAAAGAAGTAAACAATGCCTAAAAGTTGGAAAACAACACATGCTTCTTTTGATAAGAAAAATTTCATGAAAAAGCAGGGTAATCTTACAAAGCAAAAATAATAATAWAAAAAAATAACTACCTGGATAGAATTAAAAGAGARGATGGGACCGAGTGATTGAGAGATAAGTCCAACCAGTCACGCAGCTGCACGTAAATAATGACTTGTATGAGTGCACATTGACCAWGTACAATGAAAAGCTAAGGAGAACACAGTGTGGATAGTTCAATGACAAAACAGAACATCTTAAACATAAGTTTAGTAATTTGTGTAGCTTACATATTAAAAACATCAATAGTTATTCTTTAGTAATATGACTAATATCATTAACAGCACAACATCAACCATTTAATATTGATAGAAATATGGTGGACAGATGGAAGCAAACCTGCTGGCGCATTTCTTCGACAGAAAGRAGACCAAGTAAACCTCTGTCTCTACAAGCCTGACGAAGCTCTACCTCTGAAAGTGACTCAATACCTTCAGCTTGAATCATCTTATCATCCTCCTTAATTCTTCCAAAAGAAGGATGTTAGTTTCTCAAAATCACAGCAAACATCATACCATGACAATTCGAGTTGGATTACAAAAGAATACAAAAGATTCATCCAACAACCATATAATAACGATACAAATACCATTGAACTAAACATCTATCAGATTTAATATTTAAAGAGCACTATTGCTTATGCCCCTTCTTCAAATTTCGGAAGACAAGATATAACAACAGCGAACTTACTTGCACAAAAATATTACATCAACTGATCAAAACAAACATGAAAACTGCAACAGCAAGAGTTTTCAAAGCAAATGAAATAGTAAGAAATCAGTTAAGCTTAAGTAACTTACTTCCGAAGCTTGTTTCGAAGCATAGCACGTAGATAAGTATCTGGTCCAAATGGCGTGATGCCCATGTATTTGCACATATTAACCAATCGAGGTCTACACAAAAAAAAAAACATCATGAAAAAAGTAGCTAAGCAAGATAGACAACCTAAAGRCCTACATGTGATAACTGATACATGATAAAAGGAAACACTACCAACCTGCTAATGTTGTCAAGAGTCAGCTCATCATTGAACAATTTCGCAAATCCCAAAATCTCTTCATTGGAAACTTCTTCACCCCTCCTAACCTGGTAATATAATTATTCAATAACTGAAACCAAAATAGTTTTGAAGATATATCTACAAGATTGAAAAGAGATGATCTCCTTACATTATTCATGAATTCGTCAAGATCTTCAGCTGTCTGTTTAGTCTCACCACTACGAGAATTCTGAACTTCCTTAGCCATTTCTTTCACCGTCTCCTGTAGAAACTTGGCATACTCGATTCTTGCATTCAACCTTCGTTTCAGGTCCTCCTACATAAATAATTCAAGCATATGAGCATAGACATCTTGTTGAATTAAATCCRGTGTCACTTGGCAGGASAACGCCGAGACATAACAACAAGCACCACTTGCAGGTCATCAAACTGTCCACATCAACTGAATGGAAAAAAGGAAAACTGCTGCACTATCTCTCACAGTGGAGAAAGTAGCAGTACCTAATTCAGTTCACAAACACACACACACAACATAGAGTTAACCCACTGCTGATCAATATTGTTATATGTGATAAATTATAAAACCCACACTCCTACCCTAAAACTGCTTTGTCATGGATCGTTCTACTTGGTAGAAGAAACATAAATAAGCACTAATGCACTGTGCCCTTTTCATAAGACTATCATCTACATCTCTTAACATATTAAAAAAATCAGCTCCCTGAAAAAAAACTTAAACCTATAAATCATTTTTGCATCCGGAAATATGCTCAAACACTGGCCTATAAATATAGTGCTTAGTATGAATGAAAAGATAAGGGAAAAAACAGGGTTGCAAAACGGGTTACTATATGTGATACTTGGATAAGGGCACGTTTCAAACCTGTCTCTTATACACATCTAGATGTGTATAAGAGACAGCTGTTACATTGTTATAGTTGTATCTATATATAGGGGGAAAAAGAGAAGATTCCCTTCAATGCAAAAATATTATCAAATTATAATTAATAATCTAACATGCAGGTCAAATCTATCTTCCAAGAAATTACCTAAATGACAAGGGACACAAATTAGTGCGCATGAGATGCAATAAGTACCCAATGCCCTGCCATAATGCAACAATAATGTAGTACTAAATACTTGCAAAAGTCACCATGATGGTTACCTGTTCCTTCATCTTGTCTTGGAAAGTTGATGGCAGCATATTTGGAAATAATTTCAGGAACACTGGAAGCAAGAACTCCATAAATGGAACAATTATAAAAACAGCTACCGGAACCAGCCTGAAGATATCAGCTGTGGTGCGGGTGAGTTGTTGTCTTTCCCTCCTTGATAGACTCTTGCCACTGGCAAGCTTCAACAACAGCCTRGAGCTAATTCTAACATCAGCCCAGAGTAATTTTGTGCCCAACCAATAGTGCTGCATTGTAGATTTAAATTCATCCTTCCAATGTCGAAGCTTAACAGCCCAATCCGCTCTGCATTAATGTTAACTAGACCCATATTAGTAAAACTAAAGAAATTAATGGCCAGAAATCCTGGAATGGATGACWAAGGCTTTACCTGCTCATTGACGCAACAACCCTCAAAGCAGGCCCAATGCCTAAAAGTTTAGCCCACACTCGTTTCAACACTGTTTTTTCACTCTTTTGAAGTTCTTGTGTTTGCTTAGCTTTGGCTTTAGCTTTAGCTGAACTGAGGCCTTCAACTGCTTGATCACATTCTTCAGGTGAAGGATCCTTTGCTTGTGCAGCAGTGTTTTCTTCATTTTTCCCATTACTGCCGCGGAAATCTGGTTGACCTGCTGTTGCTGTTGAAGAGTAGCYCAACGATTGAGACAGCCAGGTTGCCCCTATAGACGAACCATAGTACAGGCGCATATCAGTTGATCTGATAGATGGACTTCCACCCAAGTTATTGCGTAGAAGCCCCATAGATGAG
Organism: Bassia scoparia; assembly: GCA_008642245.1. NCBI lineage: Eukaryota > Viridiplantae > Streptophyta > Magnoliopsida > Caryophyllales > Amaranthaceae > Bassia > Bassia scoparia. Next base: position 85,309 of record SNQN01000622.1, read on the forward strand.
TAACGTTGTATCGTATCTTTGGTTACCGAATATGATTCTCTTTGGTTCCTCGAATCAGAGTCCGAAGAAGGAAGAACAGCACCCCAGCATGAAGTTTGTGAGTGAGGAACAGAAGATGACTGTCCATGCTCAAAAGTTGTGAAACAACGAAAGGGGCCACTAGGTTGTGTCCAWGCACTGACGAGGGCTTTCCTCCTGCGGAAGATAGCTCTTGTAGCCATGAGCAACTATTCTGTTTGCCCTTGGTGTTGYAAAACTACACTAAATTTCTTTCCAGATTAGTACTAAGGTCAATACCCATGGAACGACCGAATTCCCTCTGCTCACACTTTCACTCAACTATACCGAAACTTCCAGTTCCTGGCATTTGAAGTAGAGATTTAGTTTACAAAAGTTATACCAAAATCAATCGCTCAAGAATCTTAAGTTTCCTCTCAACTCAAAATAATATCAGCTACGCTTCAAAAGAAACATTTCAAATAACAATGAATTACACTCGAGAGGCTTTAATTCACTCATCCAAATTTACACAAATCCTAACCGACATACAGACAGATCAATACAGTCTACAGAGTATAATTTAACTAATACGATGCATCGTATATATTTCCCAGTCACCTCAAACGAACTTCAAATATTGATTTTCTCTAATTTAATCAAACACATACAAGAACAAATGAACAACCGCATCATCATCAACAACAACAAATACACAATAAACGAATGCGCATGCACAAATTCATCTTTGAATCAAACACACTTCAACCAAGCAAATTATACCGATGATTCCAGTAGGTTAACCAAAATGCAAATTACATTATCTCAAAAAACACGAACCAATTCGAGTTAATTAAACCCTAAAKCAACTAAATAATAACATCAGAATGAAGAACAAATTAAACCCTAGAGAATGAAGAAACTTACTGCGATTAAATGGCGCAACATGCGAGAATGTGGAGGAGAGAGAGAGAGAGGAGAGAGAAGAGAAATGAAGGAGTGGATGAAAGCACCGTTTTCAATCATTTTGAAGGAGAAGAGAAACTTGAGGAAAACAGTCAGGGAAAAAAAGAGAGGGTTTAAGGCGCTGGGAAATAAGGCGGTGTTACAGTATTAGAAATGACGACCTTCAGTAGAGTCGTTATTATGTAATTGTTTAATTATTCGCATATTCACTTCATCTCACATGCAAAAGGAGAATACAGATGTAAAAAGATGGATTTGGGAAAAATCGGCGAGAAGAGTTTCAACCACAAGAATTAACCTCGACGCACTTAAATCTCCATTATATTAATATATGTCTTGTAATTTTTCTCTTAGTATTGATGAAAAAGTGAGTTTTTTAAAAATAAATAAATAAGTAATATCTAGTCTAAGCGAATAGTTGTCGAAATCCAAAAGAATTGGATTCTTGTAATATAGTAATTGTGTGTGTTTGTCGATGGTATTTTCCACAATATATAAACCCATATCTCTGTATTTTGAATTGATAGTTCCTAAATATATAAACATATGATTATTAATTATGACAATGTCGAACAATTCGTAATTTACTAAGAGACACACTTAATGAAGACAATGTGAAGTTAGTATCACAATTTACTCTTCTAATAAATAATGAACCTTAAAAAGACGTTGTGAATTGTGACACAACAAGATGAGATTCGGAAACTGTGAATAGCAAAATAGTTTACAAGCATTGAAGACAAAATGCTCACTCATGGAGAAGCTGTATACACTATTGTTCACCATTTGAGTTTGTTGAAGAACAGAATCAGGAAATTTGGGAGATCGAGTTTATTATTCGATGTATTCTGCAAAGCTAATCAACGACGATTGGCTAGCGAACAAATGAGTCTAACAAGTAGAGAAAGTTGTGTTCTTGGAAAAGGCTTCTAAGATCATCAACGATGGTTGGATAATAGTTTACTTAAATAAAAGCAAACCATCATCATGAATCTTGAACTTTTAGATTCAATCACAGGACTATGCATGACTACACAAAGCATATTCTGTGGCATCTCAAACAATTTGCACAGCTCAATACTTCATCAGTAGATGGTTTTACCCATTTCACGAGCCTGTGAAGAGGTCAGCGCTCATTTCATCTGTGCGGTTCAATACAATTTGCATAGCTTTATGTCGTTTCACCCATCTTATGAGCCTGTGAAGAATCAYCACTCTTTTCATCTGTAGGACGAGCCCTGTCTTAACTTTCCTTGCTCTTTCTAAGCAGGACAAGTGCAACACAAAAACGTTGGGTTCAACAAGTAAATACAAGTTATGTAAAGAAGCTCCAACTTCAACAACAGAAAGGACCAGTAACAATGATACAAGCCTGTATATGAAAATTGTTCGCATTATTTCCCTAGAAAAAATTWCCGCCCATCAAATACAGCAGAATAAATTCAAATCTCAAAATAACATTTCACAATGCAGCATCTACATAAAGTTTGAGGTCATCRGCAATACCCTAAGCCTCCAGRCATTGGGCAAATACAGATCAAAGCTATCTTCTATCTATTGCTCATATGAATCTGAAAAGAAAYCYAGCTCACGGTCCAACCTATCAAATTGTTTCCAAACAAGTACCTTGACTTCAAAAGGTACATATACATTGAAAGAAAAACAGACAATATCCTTCAAACAATGGAGGCAAAATGATCCAAAACTTGTTATTATGATGCAGATTTGACAAATCTGGTCTTCACAGGAAATTTAGATGCTGCAACMGTGATAGCCTTGCGTGCTACACTTTCTGGRACTCCATTAATTTCATAAATCATTCTGCCAGCTCTAACACCAGCAACCCAAAATGCTATATTTCCTTTGCCTCGACCCATACGTGTTTCAGCAGGTCTTAGTGAAATTGGTTTGTGTGGAAAAATGCGCATGAAAAGTTTTCCACCACGCATGTTTCTTTTGATTGCTAGCTGTCCGGCTAAAATTTGCTTAGATGTGATCCAAGCTGGTTCTAGTACCTGAAGAGCATATTTACCAAAAGAAAGTTCATTGTCTGATACTCCCTTCATATCTCCTCTATTTCTACGTTCTTTACTAAACCTCCTTCTGACATTTGCATATACTCCAGATGTTGAATTATAGCGCACAGATTCTGACAACCTCGGAAAACCAGAGCATGGTTGTGCAATAACTGATTGTAAAGCTGGACTGCAACCAGTATTTCTCCATAAAACCCCCGTTGAAGAAAAAAGATTACTGGTGGTCCTCAGAGAAGAACCCATAGATGGAGAAGCTATGGTCGAAAATGAGTTGCATGAACCAGTAGCAGATGGCTGGCCATGTTTGAAAGCTGAAGAGCTACGAGAGGGAAAGCTAGCCTGCCTCAGTYCATCAACAAGTGAACTCTTTCTGATATGAGAGAGAACTCTTGTAGCCATCAGAAACTTCTATCTTCCTCTGCACACAAGGTAACCAAATATGTGAAATGACCCATCAAAATCATGCTACACAAGAAACTAGTACACTGGTTCCAACTTCCAAGTGATCAAGTCCCAATCCACAAGCCAGAAGCCAGCACAATAATAAAAAATACTAATCAGATGAATTATASGAGAKGCAGAATACAACCCTGATCACTCAAGCAAACATCAAAAGAGTTTATTAAAACAMAAACTATAGCATACTGTGAGGAGTTGCCAAACTAACCTATGGCACAATAAAACCATCAAATAACACTATTAAAGATCCAGATAACTTGATTTACTACAACAAATATGACCAATCACATATTCACATTAGTTGGAGAGGCAACAATTTTCCTTCATAGTTGTAAATCACCATTATAATTCCAAAACATTAGAAATAAACAGTGTAAAGTTTGATAACGACACCAAGATTCCAAACAAAGGATCAATAAACTATAAAAAGATTACAAACAACTTATGTTACTTGGACTCGGATGAAGTGCCCAATTAGACACAGGCGTCCCATCGAACTCGCCCATTTGACAAGTGTCGGTGTCTGATATGAGTCGTGTCGACACAGACACGTGAAGTAAATGAAAGAGTCCGAGTAACATAGCAAACAACTATAAACAATTATCATCTACTCCTTCTGTCCCCTATTCTTCCTGACCCCTTTGGACATGAAAAGTTAACAACTGATAAAAGAAAACCGCAGAAAGGGACCAGGGATGGAGGAAGGCTCTCACWTTAAATCGACATCTCAGCAGAGAAATGCAGCTCAATTTTAAACGAAAAAGTAACAAATGTATAATCACAGTAACTGGAAAAGGCTTTTCTTAAATGCCAAAGCCACCCTAAAATACTACGAGTAGTTCAGAGGAAAAAGCAGTTCATGGCAATGATTTCAATACCAAAAATCTCCAGAACATTCATAGCAAGGACTCAAAACAAGCATACATTGAATGAATACTTATCCAAATTATTGCTAAAGACTCAAATGAGATATGCAAGCAAGATTACACAAATATGAATATGATATGCCTAAGTTAAAGACTCAAAATAACTGCTAATTTGCACAATTTGCAATTACTTCAAAAATCCAATATTCAACTATGTAATCTGCAAATTCATTTATTCAAGATTCATAAAAACTGAAAAATTGGAAATGGGATGCTGTCTAATAGGAGAAGAGAGTCGGAGAGAGGAAGTCCGTTAGGGTTTGGGTTTAATTTGGAAATGGGGTTTGATTGGGAAACTCAGAATCACAATATTGCAACTGAGAAAGTAAATCAAAGCCAAAAAAAGGGGGGGAAATGTAAACGAACAAAAGGATGCAAAATCAATTACAATTAGCAACGAATTGACTCAATCTCACTAACTTCAGGCTCGAATTATCAAGAAAAATTCAATTTTTACCAACAAATTCAAACAATAGCTCGTTATGATCTTCAGTAATAGCCGACTTTGGAACAAATTACAATACAAAAACCCTGATTGAGAATGAAAATTGATATTAAATGATAAAAGATATGAATGAAAGGTGGTACCTCAGAACTGGCTTCAATGGAGAACTCGATTCAATGAGAGCTAAAATGAAGAGAGAGAGAGAGAGAGCAATTGGTTAACTGAGTATAAGGTTAGGGGCTTAGGGCATGGTGCGTTGAGTGTGCGACTGTCTTTTACGGAGTACTCCGTATTTTTTTTAACCCAAGTGTCACGGTCGGTGTTTTGACGCCCGAATGTAGTCTAGTCTTTTGACGTTGGAACGTGAGAAAAAATGAGTTTTGTGAGCACGCAACGATGTAAGGGAATCTCTATTAAAGCTGGGCATTTGAAATTAGTGCCGGACCACCATGTCAATGCATGTACAAGCGGGATCGAACTCGAGATTCTCAAAGGGAATTTGTAAATTTGGATGGGAATACTAGTGTGATGCAAACACAATTCAGGTACTAACACTTGTTCGTCGATCCATTTCTACACCTTCCTACAACGGAGTATATTTATTAGCTTAGTATTGTTATAAGCTTATGATGTTAAATTACTTCATACAAGTATTTCGCTCGTGTGTTTGGCAAGTATGGTTGATAAACTTAAACGGAGGAAATTATTCTATGTACTGTACGTAAAGAAGTGCTCTCTTGCCTTCCAAATCGCCTGTTTTAGATTTCCAGAATAGCCTCAACTCTCAACTTCAGAAACCATAAAGAGAGAGAGAGTCGAATTGCAAACATCATTGTTCCTAAGACACGAGATATTCATCGAATATCAACATTAAACAGCATGCAAATTTATCTACAACATAATTCTCCAAATATTGGGCATTAAAAAAGTTAAAGGGCACAAACAATTCGCCATGCCAGGTTCAATTAAGACTAAGCACTAAGCTACAAAATACATACAGCCATCCTCAGCTCATAAAGAGGCTGGAGAAATTCAAGAAAGCCCAGCCACCGTCCAAAGGCAAGGAATCTCTAAGCCACACTCCTCGCCAAGTTGTTCATAAAGGCTGAAGGCTAACTTATGCAGCCAAAACAAAATTAGTCTTTGCCTTGTGACCATAGCTTCACTGTCTTGTCGTTCCCAAGGGCACCAGATGCAATCATATTCTCAGTAGGGTGGCAAGCAACTGATA
>SNQN01000622.1:95395-124484 GCA_008642245.1 Bassia scoparia
CACTTCTAAATTTCAATGTTGAATTCTATTTTTCGACTATTTCTAATACCATAGTCTAATCATACATTTTCAGTTATATCCGAAAACACATCTATCATCTTCTCTGACACACAAAACAAAAGCTCAATGCGGACAGCATATTCATGTGTGAAATGACACACTACACATCCATGTAAGATGATCAAATATGGCTTTATTTTTCTCTCTAAAGATACTAAATTCCGATGTATTTGTTTTTTCTTAGAGATAATAGTTTACACCGAATCGATTGTAGGTTTTTTTTGTTTTTTTTTTTCTTTTGCAATTCTTATATATACAAGGGTAATCTTTTAAATTATCTCCGTTTCATTTTGATTATCTTTGATCCTCTTAAACTTACTTGGTCTATCGAAAACATTCCCAATTGATTACACTTAATTTCAAATCAGTCTCTATATCAGTACACATACCCCACAAGCCCCGTAGGTCGTCACCCAACGATATCGAGTACTCCAGTAACAATAGCAATCAAATGATAACACACATGTACTATATTTATTTACGGCCAGAGCTAGATTACCTTATTTTGGTTCAGCTTTGAATTTATACGAATGAAGCCATTCGTGTACGATATATACCACTACGATAAGATCGATTCCTATTACTCTTTGACTTAGCAATTACCAACTCACCTCTATTTGCTGCAAAGATCATTTGCAAAAAGTTTATTTGAAATACATAAACTAAACTTAATACGGGGTAGCATTATCCTGTGAGAGGAGAACATTCCACCACACAATCCAACACCAGTACTGCAACAATAAAACTAATCAAATAACATCTATTAAAGATCAGATCCAACTTGAATTTAGACTCTAACGTTATGTCTACACAATTGCTCGATCAATTGAGTGTACAATCATCTCAATCACCATATTCAACATCTTAGAGTGAATTGGCTCAAGAGGATCCTTTTCACTCAATCCACACTCCTTCTTACGATATGGGTCGTCAAGTGTTTTATGTCAGGATTCTGATAATGTAACAATTTTCACTGCTATTGTGATTAATAATCCTTGAACGCAGAAACAACAGTTAGAAATTTAGCCTAAAAGCACCGAGGTCTGTCAAAATAAACAATACGAGTGTATAAAAATAATGGAGTAATGAAAGCAGATCTTATAGGCTATCGTCACAAAAGCAAATTCATATCTTAACTTAATGGCAGCTTTTGGCAATATCAAACACACCATATCTTAACGATTTTGTGATTTTTTTTGGTTCGAGAGTCATCCATGAACAAGGATAGATAAGTACTATAAAAAGATATGTGCCAAAGCGACAAATATGTAATTATTGTCATAGCGCTGGAACTGATTAAGGTGCAGTGAACAAAATGCACCCTTAGTCAACCAATCCTATAAGGGAATTTAGATCAAACAGGAATCGTTCTGAGAGACCAACACTCAAGAGTCAGCTTCTAGAAACAACTAAACGACCCTGGCTCCATTAATGATTATCAACAGAATGGTACCCATGGTACATTCTAGCATGTCTGATACCACTGTATATTACTTTTATGTCTACTCTACGATTATCCTATATGAGCGTCGACATTTTCGTAGAAATTTTTATTACATTAACCTTTTATTACAAGTGACACTCGAGTCAAAAGTACGCTTAATCCAAGCAGGACAATCACGTTCAATAATCGTCGAAATAGTCTGAACTTAATTTAACAAGCACGATCCAATCAGCCCAACCATGAAGTAAGAACAAACAACCAGACAAAATGCAACCTCAATAGCTCACGTCCACCAGCTACCAGACAACTTAAATAAATAAATGAACACAGACCAACATTACAAAAAACAAACTTCTCTACATAACATATACTTCACAACTCTAACATGTCCGACAAGCTCGGCCTATTCTAAAAACAAGACCTCCAAGACCACTCCAATCACCAAACATTATGAGATCAAAAACACGAGATGATAGTAGTTTTTATGCTTTCAGATCGAAAAGATTAATCAATATTAGACTGTGTAAATCCTAATAATTTGTAGTAATCATCCTGTGCCAACCAGTAAAGTTGTTGTGGTTTGCCTAGAGGGTTGTTCTTTCTTATTCGGCAGAGGGCGGCCGACTCGGTGATCGTGTAATAGAATTGAGATATCTCAACATTCTATCTAATGTCTTCGCAATCTTTACACATTAGTCCAAATTGACTCAACTATCGATCTCTAGCAAGATATAATTGCTAGTTCCGAAAGTTTCATTTTAAAATCCGATATACATTGTACATCTAAGAATATTACTTATTTAGTAGCCAATCACTAGTAACTTATGAAAAAAATAAGTGAATTATTTTCTCTTAATATCCTCAAGCTCACCCCTACACATACTAGAGTAGTTAAGAGGAAACAAGCAGTACAATAGAGGCAAATAATCTCAAATAACCAAAAATCTCCAGAAAAACAGGTCATAGAAATTCTGACTCATTATGCGTCACTAGTATACGATCTTGAATGTAAACTTTACTTTATCCAACATGTGTGCTTAAAAGACTATTAAATAGAACTCATTTTGACTTAGAGTATGCACATGACAATGCAGTCGTACAACAATCATAATATTGTGAATTACTGATATAAGCCTAAACTCTAATTATATATATAATATATTTATATCTATATATCTTTTATATATCATATATCTATATTTATTTATATTCCATATTCATATATTATATTCTCTTATAATTTCATATTATATTATTATCATATATCTATATAATATATCTTTAAAAATTGGAAAGGGAATCCCGAGAAAATTAAATCAGAGAAGAGAGTCGGAGACGAGGACAGTCCGTTAAGAGTTCGGATAATAAAAATTGTACACAATGAGGTAGATTGGGACAAGACCCTCTAGAAATAACATAAGTTAGCAATCTAAAAGTAAATCAACCAGCCAAAAAAAGGAGGGGAAACTTAAACTGAACAAAAGCAATACAAAGCAATTGCTAAAACCAATTACAATAGCAAGCTGAATCTGCTCAAATCTCAATTGCAGTCACAACACTTCAAGGCTCGAATTATCTAAGAAAACATTCAATATTTGTACACATCAAAAACAAGCACTGCTCTACCACACACATCTCAAGCGAAATCCCATTTCAAACAATCAACTCGTATGCAATAAATATATCACAATCGTTAGAACTTAAGTACAGTCCTGACATATTAGGAACTTAAATTACAAAAACACAAAACCCTGATTGAGCAATGACAAATCTCATATTAAGACGAATAAAGAAGAATATGAAATAGAAAAGGTGGTAACCAAAAAACACCAAACCCTCAGAAACTGGCTTCCAATGGTAGACAACGAACTTCAATTGAGAGAAAATCACTGAATAGAGAGATAGAGAGCAATTAGGTTACATCAACATCATACACGCAATATATAACTGTTATAAAAGCACGTTAAAGAAAACTGTAGGGAAATGGGAGTGCCAATGCGAGTAGTGCGACGTCTCTTAACGAATCTTGTTATATAAAATCCACAATTAAAGTTAAATCTTATATCGATATATAGTGTCTGGATGTCAGTGTGTTTGACGCCCCACGTAACTGGTACAATCTAGCTCTTTGACAGTCTGACCACGACGCATCGCAAAAGCGAGCGAAATCTCGAACCCTCGACAATTCTCAAAGGGCGAAATTTAGTAAGAACTTGGACTGGCGAAATACTTAAGTCATTAGTAATGAAAAAACAAATTCAGATAACTAGTACAATTTATTTCTGCACAAGACCCATCTTTTCTACAAACCGCTTAGCGTATATCTCCCTTCCCCCCAAGTCTATAAGAACAACGAGTACATCCCATTTATTAGCTTACTATTAGTATATGAAACTTATGAAATTCTTCATAATTACTTCATACAAGTATACCATCGCCTCTTGTGTGCCTTTGGCAAGTAATGGTTGATTTAAACTTAAAAGGAGGAAACTATTCTATAACCTCTCTTCTTATGTACTCTGTAAAAAAATCACGTAATAGAAGTCGCCTCTCTGCTCCTTCCAATATCGCCTTTTTCTCAGATAAATCCGAATACCGCCCTCACTCTAAAACTCTCAAACCCATAAAGAGAGAGAAGAGAGAGAGAGAGAGAGAGAGAGAGTCAGAACTGAAAAATCATATGTTTCCCTGAAGAACAACATAGATATTTCATCGTCGAAAATCTAAGTTCATTAAAGCAGCATGCAAATTATCTACATGAACATAATTCTTCCAAATACTGGGCTAATAAATTCAGGGCAGCACAACAATTTGCATGCCAGGTTCAATTAAGACTAAGCACTAAGCTACAAAATACATAACAGCACATCTCCCTCACTAGCTACACACCCCATAATAATCGAACGAGATAGGGAAAAACTTCCTAACAAGAAAGCCAACAGCACAATCCAAAGGCAATGAAACTAAAGCCCCACACCATACCTCGCCCAACCAAACCAACAAAACACAAATTATCGTATCACATACCCAAAAACGCTGCAAAAGGAATCACAAATAAATCCGTATATGCAAAAGCAATACAAAAAGGTATCACGCTCCTCTGACTTAGTGACACTAATGCATATCAAAACATAACTAAGTCGTTCCTAAAGAGGCATTACACCCACCAAAGAAAAGAAATGCACATCTCATCACCTTAACAGTACCTTCGTAAGCAAACAAACATGCCCATATGACTGTAGTCATTATGACTTAAAGAACTACAATTAATATTGGAGAACAAATAATTTCAACTCTGAGACTGAACTGAACGTTCATTAAACAGGTAGAAACAAATTATCACTCGGTATACCTAAACTAACGATCGATACTTCCCGTTCTGTTATTGAACTCCTAAATGATAAGCACGTACAATATATGAACTTAGCATGTCACATGTGTAGGTTTACAAAACGCTTTCCCGTTCTGATTAATTCCACCAGCTCTGCACATACATATTATAGAAGTCAGGAACTGAAAAGTCGTGTGAAAAAAAGTCCACAGGGACTAATCTCTCATAGCATCTATCAACTACTAAACATACCACATAATATCAAAAGAATACAATAATGCATGAACAATTCCACACATGTGTGCTACGTAGAAATTAAGCCTATTATGGTACATACTTTTGCAAGAGAAACTCGGGTGAATCATCAAAAGATCGGCTCTGTAAACATCAAAACGAAACTACGATAATTGCTACAAAAGCACTAATTCACACACAACTATCCAATAGTAACTTAACACAAAAATCACGAATACAAGGATTTAGTAAATTTCTATCCTTGGGGCTAATGAAAGAGTGGAAGGCACACAGAGCTGCTACATAGACTCAGAATGAATCATTAGACACAACGAAAACAGGCTTTTCGCTTTTTCAGGTTGGCACAACATTCCTGAATAAAAAACAAAGGTATGAAACACCAATCAACGAATAATTGTACATTTACAAAATACTAATATAAATCAAATAAAGGCAACTTAACACCTATATTTTTAAATAAGAATACAATCGACCCAGCCTATCATTGCCTAACAAAACCAAGAAAAACGAGTAGACATACTTAATCACACTACACAATATTTACATAATTCACGATAACCTTATGTAAATCAGACCAAAAATATAAGCAAAGTCTAATAAAATTGAATAAAAAACCTCAGTCTAAAAAATGCTTTCAATAAAAGCATACAAGCAATACACACTCTGATAATGAAGATTGCATTTGAAAGACTTTCTTCTAATCAATTATCTATGGCAAACAAGATCAGTACACGTTTGTTGCTATACAATATATTGAACTGCTCAAATTGGAGCTTGCTAGACAGAACTCAAGTCGATTCACATCATATTACCCAAACCAGACAATTATTCTCGCAACGTAACAAGCCCCACAAATTAAATAGAAACACTCAGAAAACTTCAAACTCAAAGAAGCCCGCCACAACACAACCCAATGTAATTCAATAACCAACTCACACTTAATACAATAGTAAAATAATTTTAATGTTTGACAACAACCGCGGCTTGTAATGGAGATCATAAATGGGCACAAAAAGCACAAGGAAGCCAAAGCTTGATCCTTGAGCTCAATCCTAGTTCAGCAAAGACTAAAACCTTTATCATCATGACATATACCTATCGATAAGCTAGGCACCAAAATTTAATTAGAGTCAATCCTTACTTGTGAGGGGTGGGGAACGCGGGCAAACAAGACCTTCCCAACACTGGTACTCAGCCTCATACAATTGACTGGGACTGCTGCAGATAAAACAAAATAATAGAGTTAAGTTAACTTAAGTTTTAATATGAAAAGGGAGAAATGAACAAGTCATTGTTGGATAAGGGATTGAAGGATGGGAAGGAGGGATTCCAATTTTCCTTTCCTCTATAAATGAACACGATCTCATAAGATCCTCGGCTAGTTTGGACAGAAGTAATGGAGCCTCTCCTTTACCCTTTCCTTTTCTTCCCTATCTTCTTCACCTTTCCCTTTCCCTCGAGTCCGTCTCAACTGATTTGCCAAACAAAAGTGTTAAGGACCCTATAGGTCTAAACCCAACTTCATCACAACATTATTGTCCTTCTTTAAATTTAATCCGAAATAAACACTTTCTTTATTCTATTCATGCATGCAATTCGGAATATCCGCGAACACATAATAATTATGCTATATTAACAAAGGAATTTTTCAGATCTATATCCATCAAACCCATTCCAAACTAGAGTGAACTCTGTGATCTAGGAATTAAACATATATCCCCAACCCGTAGATAGGATAAATATTTTCATATGCACCTACACAATATTAAATACAGACATAAAAACTCAAACTAAGAGCTAAAGACGGCACGGAATAAACCTACATTTAATTGAACAAGAAAAGAATATTACTTCAAAATAAAGTCATACCCGAATAAATAGCCCAAATGAAGAAATAGAGAAGGGCGTGTTAGGACACATGCTTATTTAGGTCTTTTAGCGAATTTTCCTTAAAGTAAACTATAACAGAAGTTACTTGCTCAAATTGTTATATACAAACCACCCTGCGTTCGAACACTCGTAGTAGTTTTAGATTATAGCATTAAACCTACTTCTTTAATACGCTAGCAGACTAACGTTTGAGAGGTAAGAAAAAAGATTGTAGCTTTTTTCCTATTTTTTCTTTTTTTTTATTATTTTTTAATTTTCTTCTGTTATATAAATTACCATTACGTAAAATTATTTTTTTCTTTGAATTTGCATGAAAATAGATATTTTTTTAAGTTAAAATTTGTTATTTTGCATGAAATGCGGAATGTAACTTAAATTCTATACGTACTTTGAAATTTATTTAAAAACTGCCTAATAATATATATTACATAATAATATGCATGATAATTCATTAAATTATATATTAAAAAAACACGATATTGTGACACTTGACATCTAGTAGCAAGCATACGATAAATGAAATCTGATATCTCAAATAACTTTAGTTAAAAATATTAGTTAACGCAATGCACGGTATATAATGGTGTAGCTTAGGGTGGGATAATTACAATATACATACGAGTAATGGTGATATATCTAAATATACAATAATTAAAATATCAAATTTTTTTATAAAATTCCAACAGCTTACCATTACCAAACACTCGAAATAAAACTCTAGATTATTCAGACTAAAAGCTACCTCCATCTCTACTAGTAAGCTTTTCAACTACCAGCGTACTCTAACCGGCTAAAAGCTACTGTCACGCCTACTATTGCGAACACCCCTAAGATGATTCCCTATTGTTTCCTCATTTTATGTCCTGTGCTTAGCAAATTGTTAAACCTTCCAAAAATATTCCACTCATAGAAACAGCTTAAATTTAGATTTTTTGGCAACCAATAGCTCTCTCTACTAGGTGATCCATAAAAGCCAAGGCCAAAGAATGCTCTTCCACAATGATCCAAAATATCCAGTGGGAAAGTGACTTCAACTCCATTCCTGTATTTGTCACTCGACAAACCTCAAGATAACTTTGTTAAAGCTGCTAGATATAATAATTCCTATGCCAGACTACTAGTCTACTATCGTACTGCAACCTAGAAAGCAACGAGGCCCAAATCAGAGGAGTTTTTGCGATAACTTATCGCCGATAAAATCCTAGTATCCTACATATCGATGCGGCAGCCTGCATAAGAACTCAGTTGTACAACTGCTACAGCAGAAACAACCTACTGCGATAAGCTATCCACCTCAGCATGATGTTCTTTCATCTAACGCAATAGTTTAACAGTTTACAGTTTACACGATCGTGTTCTCAGGAGTGGCCACTGAGTAATCAGTTTATCTTTGATGTTCAAATTGTTGAATCCTACTCATAATAGAAATGACTAAGATAACTAACATCGATAAAACAGGATCCTAAACCAAAGGTTGACCTATTTGTGCCCAGAGTGGACTAAACCAAAACAAGTATCTCCTAGACCAAAGGTTACCTATTGTGCCCATCGAGGATATACTAATCAGCAAAACAAGATCCTAACCAATAGGGATTACTATTGTGCCACACGAGAATCCATGAGGATACTTAGCAATAGTCCACCATTATATAATTTGTAGCAAAATACATCAAAAAAGTTTAAAAACAATCACATTCAGTCAATCAACAATTAAGCCTTGGTCCGTATATTGGGGTCTAGCTTACAAGACGAAATTGATCATTCTGGGGGTGTGGTCATTTCCACTTTTATATTTTCTCTTCATCTTCCTTCCCACTACAAAATAAACATATTCCATCAATCATAGAAATAGGGATAATAAAAATTTCCACCAACATAGCAATAATTCAAAGTAAATACAACTAAAACCATTCAATTTTAGAATACATCCAATGTCCCACAAGAACCATTTATGCCATTACTCAATCAGTTGTTGTTGCACCATCATAATAGTAATATGCGTTGATTTATACTAAAGAGTATTCTTTAATGTGGCCACTAGAGCCAATCACTAACAAACTTCCATTTGTCTATACCTCAACAAATCATAAATAACACAACCATAACAACGATCACAAAATTCAATCTAAAACCCAATTGTAGCTAAACAAGAAAACGAATGTGCACAAATAGATCAGACTTTAAATCGGCGAAACACACCAAAATCAGTACATGACACCTTATTACCAATCATAATACAATCATGCATAATTGCAGGAAATTTCAATCTAAACCAGTTAGTAGGCTAAATACAAGACAATGTGCACAGTACCTAGAGCATACTTCAATCGGCGAAAACGCAATAAATGAAAGAGGATTCGCAAAGAAGAAAGACAAGAAGCGATTCCCATAACAGAGTATTATCCGAAGGTAACAAACAGATACCGAACTTTCCATTTAGGCGAGAACTTAAACGAACGAAAACGAGGCGGATATCAATCATCAACTCAAAGTCTGTAGTACAATGACCAGTGGAAGTAATCCAACCCGGAAACCAGATCATAGTCTACTTCGAAAACGATCATAGGGAGCCTCGGTTAATATCGACGGCGAGTGCTGGGTCCGAATGGGGAGCAGGCACACCTTCAAGCACCTGCCTAAATCTTAACATTCCAAAAACGCCGGACCGTCTACGTGACAGGATCGCCCGAAACGGACCAGTGTTGGAACTTTGGGGGTTGAAGTTGAGGCGAAGAGTAGTTGGCTGTGCACAGGTGAGGAGTCTTAGGGCACTGTGGATAGGGGAAGAGGTCCAATGCTTGACGGTCGTCTTGTCGTCGGAGGCGGTGGCGAGGAGGCGGGAGTCGGAGGAGAAGGCGAGGTCGGAGATGCCGTGGAGGTGGCCGGAGAGGGGGGTGTGGGGGGTGTCGAGGGAGGAGAGAGAGAAGAGGGCGGCGGTTTTGTCGGCGGAGGCGGTGGCGAGGAGGCGGCCGTCGGAGGAGAATTTGACGGCGGAGATGGCGCGTTTGTGGGGGGTTAGGGTTTGTTTGAGGGTGTAGGGGGTGAAGGAGGAGGATGATGGTGGGTCGTTTGGTGTTGTCGTCGTTGTTGTTGACGACATTGTTGATGTGGTGTTGAATTGCAGATTTGCAGTGGAGGAGAGAGAGTGAGATTTGAGAGGAGGAGGAAGAAGAAGAAGAAGAAGAGAAAAAGGGGGGTTTTGAGGAAGAAGGGGTTTTGTTTTGTTTTGTTTTGTTTAGGAGGGAAGAATTTTGGAGTACACTTCCTTCCCTGTGTTGTTGCGTTGACTTGATTAGTTACAACTTACAACTTACAAGGGCCATTATAAGTTTGGGCCGGTGGGAGGGCTAGCTTGTAAGTTTGGCGTATCACGAATTCACGAGGTGAGACGTGATTTGACACGACGTTGTGCATGAGTTTTATAATTAGAAACTTGGCCTGAGTTGACATGACATGACATTGTCTTGATTCGTACATGCACGACTCATGCCGATTGGGAACCGTGATTGCGTTTTTTYTCCACCACCACCTCCATCAACTTTGACCAATGTTAACCTAACTTGCAACAACCATGCTTCTTTGATCGATTGATGGAATGTTTTTGGAGTTGAGTTTGTTGGTTTTGAAGCTCGTAAGGAAAGGTAATGAAAGAATGAAATAAAAGATGTTTGAATTTTAAAGCAAACTTATACGCCATATACCGYTTGATATAATTCGTGTTTGATTACGACGCTTAGAGAAAGCTTAACTTTGAGCGAAGAAAATACGTGCACAAAAAAACCCCGCTTTAGTTTGTTGTCCAATTTGCAAATAGCCTACATTCAAAGTCGTGTTCAAAGGTAATCACACTGAGTAGTGTAAACTGTAAAGTCTCAATGACGAGAACACCTTGAAAAATTTAAAATACGAGAATTATTTTGTAAAACGACGGTTAAGATTGCAAACCTTTGTTGCATCATAAAAATCCTCAA
This sequence comes from Bassia scoparia, assembly GCA_008642245.1. Lineage (NCBI taxonomy): Eukaryota > Viridiplantae > Streptophyta > Magnoliopsida > Caryophyllales > Amaranthaceae > Bassia > Bassia scoparia. The sequence goes on from SNQN01000622.1 coordinate 106,347, forward strand.
CATTCTCGTATTATAGAAACCACAAACCACAATACTCCACAAAACCTTTGCAATCATTGTTTCTGCTGTCATACACGACCCTAAACCAAATAAATACAAGAAATCACTGACAAATAATTGTTGATAATTGCCCAAATGAGCATTGAGAAGGTGATGTTCATTGCATAAACCAAAAAGAAAAGGACGAACATGGGTTTGATTTGAGGTGATCGCATGATTTAAAACCAATATACAACTTTGACTTGTTAAAGCTTAAAGTGAAGATTGAAATTGAATTCCCATTTCACAAAAGTTTTTTTTAAAGAAAAAGAGATAATACAATAGTGCGTAAGTACCATGGACAGTTGGTAATTGCATTATTAGCACGTAGTTAGTCATGTTATTAGTTAATTACTGCCACTACATCTCATTAGAAATAGTTAGGGAACGAGGGCTACTTGATAAATTACCCAGTACGGAATTGAATTTCTAAGCTATGTGTCTACCACTCACCATGAATCCATGATGTATGATAGTTGTGAAATTACCAAAAAAAACCGAGTTATAAGAAAAGCCTAGAGTGAGACTGTTATAGTTGGCAGTCGGACGTCTTGGGGGGGAGATGAGATTTAGGTTTTAGGCTATTTGAATCTCAAGGGTTGAGCGTAACGTGCTTGATAACGGTGATGTTAAACATTTTTAATTTTTAAAAAACATTTAAATATATTTTCATGTTGGTCACGTGCACCATCACACTGATGGTAGTTCGTACAACAATAAAATATTTCACAACACGGAAAAAATTAATTAATTAGTATTGATCACTAATTACAGATGAATATTCTTTACAACTCATATGGCATTGAGTCATTTTCTTGTACAATTGTATATCGATTAACAAAAGACTTTCCACTCAAAATCATTTTTAAACACCATAACCCTAATGTAGTAATTTCTAACAAAGAAACAAACAGAAAAAGATTTCTTGAAAAGAAATGGAAATGCTTTACGATTCCTTTCATCATTGGCATTTGTGGCTACATTTGCACCGACTCAAATGACACTTAATTCCCATTTCCATCACATGCTACGCAAATAGCATCAACAAAGCTATTTCATCTTCTCACACTCAAAACTATTAAATGTTCCTCACAAACGTAATCATCCAAAATAAATTATTATTTCGAAGAAACATTAAAGCAAATAGCATCATTAAAATGACACTAAAAAGGGCAATATAAAATTAATTTCCTGTTGAATTGAGTTTACTCAAAGTAACACAGCTAAAAGAGTCTAAAGAGTACCCAATATATATTCTCCTCTTCCTGTATTTTCTTGTCTCATCATTCTAAGGGCTGTTTCTTTGAATGCAACACGGGAAAGTTGGAACTTTAATGTTCAAAGACAAAATTGGTCTGGGTTTTTGAGAAAATTTGATTTGACTCAAACAGCTTTAATGGCGAAAAACCATGTCAAAAAGCCTAGGTTGAAGAAATGGAGTTTCTGCTAGTGCACTGTGAATGCTGTGCCTGTCGCTGCCATTCCAAGTAATTTTGTCCCTTTTTTTTATCATAAATTTTGAGTCTTTTTTATTATTGTAAAGTGGGGAAAAAAAATGGAATCTTTGCTTGTTGATTATGCTTTTATATAAGAATTTGCTGCTTTAGTGTTTTATTATAAGATATTTTTTTATATTTTCGTGATTATTTTCCTGAGTATTGTTGTTAAATGCTGTTCCTAATAACCGAAGAATGTATAATGTTAATTTGATTGTTTCTTGAAGCATGACACTATTTTCTGAGCTAATTTCTTTATTCTCTGTACTCGGTATAATATCTAAGAGTTATTGCTTAAGAGTGGCAATGTTCTTGAGCATGATGAGTGATGACTGTTGGCTGCTTTTCTCTCAAGACTCCATATCTAGCATCTCTGTTTATTTGATTGTACAATGACCTGATTGAAACCGATTGAATGGCCAAGAATCCGTCGCCGGGAAAATTTCATTGATTCTTGATTATTTATCTATGGATATAAGAAAGTTTCTATTCTTGGTGAACGGGAATAGTTATTAGTCTAATGTTATCTAGGTATTTGTCTCTAATTTCATTTTTTTTGAGCGGAAGGATCATTTTATTCAAATATAAGCCTTCTAAGTATCTACATCATCAATAAAAAGACAAAAAGACTTAAAAAACAGAAACGGAACTATAAAACACAAACACCTAAACTTTTAATCTAATCAAGCTCAACTCCAGAAAGTGCATACAATAATGAAACATATAAAATATCGACGTCAAAGCATATTTTCAATAAAATCTACACCACCGGTGCTGGTAGATGTTATTGCAAGCAATCGCCCCGTAGATCAAACCCTTTAATTTCATTCATTAGTATCCTTATTTGGTCATACTCTTGCATTTTATTTAGATGATATTCAAAAGGAGCAATGCATTGGGAAATTCTCCCACCTTAACAATGAGGGATAAAAAAAGCACCTATTAGGTGACTTTTGAAGGCTCATGCACTATAGAATTTGCGTCTTTGTTTCATTTATTCTTTGGTGTATAAGTGAAGTTTATTGCTTACTTGATGGAAGGTTATCTCATGTCTATAATAATTTTRGAGAATTCTAGGTTAAGGTATGAGAGAGGAGTAAACTTCAATTTCCTGACTCTTTGTAGTTTGTAGAAGTCWATTCCCGATGTATCCCTTCTGTTGTTTTGCTCCTCAGTCTAGAACCCTGTGTCACCTCCTTTCTGAATTGGGGTTTTAAAGAGAGTTACTGTATATAGTTTGTCAAGTTACATTGCCCCAAATCCTTGAACGGAAGTCAGTTTTCCTAAAGAATGTGGTTCTCTCATTGAGTCTTGCCATGTTTTTCCRATGTATTTAAATCTCTGTTTGGGTAAAAATGAAATGGCTATGCAAGATGTTGAGGTTTATATATTTTTATATTTCATATCCAGGGTGATGCGCCACACGATTTCAGTTTTTGTCGGTGATGAAAGTGGGATAATCAATAGGATTGCTGGTGTTATTTCTAGAAGAGGGTACAACATAGAGTCTCTCGCTGTCGGATTAAACAGGGATAAAGCTCTTTTCACTATAGTAGTGTGTGGTACTGAAAAGGTGTTGCGCCAAGTTATGGAACAACTTAACAAGCTTGTTAATGTTTTGAAGGTAATGATCTAATTTAAACTTGTATTTAAGTCATCTCTGATGCCCTGACAACGCTGACGTTGGTGTCATAAAGATCTTTAGATTGTACACGGCTTACAACTTTCACCATTTGGCGCGTAGTAAAGAAACCTGAATTGCCCATCAGATCTTCTGATCAATTGAATTTTGAAAATAGATATATAATGGTGTATTATAATTGTGGTTATCCTATCCATGTATGTTTGTACATGGTAGTGATGGTACATTGTCTTCACAGTAATGCTGGAGAGCGTAGGGCTTGTGTTGCTACCTATTGTTTAATTACTCCCGTCCGTGTAGGTTGAAGATCTTTCAAGAGAGCCACAAGTGGAACGTGAATTGATGCTTGTAAAACTGAAAGCAGATGCAAATTACCGTGCTGAGGTATTTCAACAGTTTTGGTTAATTCTCATAATGGCATAATTATCACTTTAAATGTTTTTTCGTATTCAATTGTCAGCTGGTAATGAAGAAGAAATTGCGGTTAATCATAAGAAAAATGTTCACAGAAAGCTCAAGTTCTTCGGAAACTTTATTGCATAAAAGTATTGTTTAGAATATGTCTTAATTCCAATTATTGCGTAAGAAGTCTCAAAAATCACCAATTACCTCACAAAACTCACCCTTTCAATAATTAACTACCTATAATAGTCACTCCTGTTTTACTGTACTCCCCTTATGRAGTTATATCCATCTTTTAGTATGTCCYTCTCTCTCCATCTCCATGAATTATATGATCCGGGATTTAGTTGCACGTTATCTTCAGTTATTATTTGTAATTTGCTATTATGCAATCACAAATGAAGGTTTCAGAATCTCTTTCACTTGAACATGAAGTCAACCTTTGAATTGTTTTTAAGTACTGTTATTACTAAGGAAAGTCACGGCATTAGTAAACTCACATTCCTCTATTGTGCAAATTTTCATGAAACAAAGCCATCAATATTCGCATTGGAGTGGTTTCCCATATTGTAATACACAAATTTTCACATGATGTGTGACACTCAATTATTAACTCTCTATTTGCATGGCTTTTTAAAAATATATATGGATGGCGGAGAGGAATCTATGTTAGTAGTATCTGCTCTGTGCATTGGTCAGTTAAGGATGCTGAATTACCCAAATGTTCTATTTTTTTTGGATCTGCAGATAATGTGGTAGTGGGACATTTTCAGGGCAAAGATTGGATGTGTCAGAAAAATTAGTCACAGTTGAGGTGAGTGATTGATGAATGGTTATTTTGTGTCCTAAACGATGCAATTTACTGTGCTAATGTTGTCTCCATGAAATCATATCCAATTATATATAGCTCGATGTGTAGCTCTAGATTTTCATATTGCAGCTACTGCACAAATGACTAAATCTCCTTTTTATTAGATTAATAGTTTACAGGCCCTTTTATCTGGTGCTGTGCAGGTGACTGGGGATCCTGGAAAGTTGGAAGCTGTCCTGAGAAACTTTCACAAGTTTGGAATTAAAGAAAATTGCAAGACAGGAAAGGTTAGTCTTTTGTCACTTGAATAGAAGAATCAGATAGATGGAAGTATACAAGTCATAGTACTGAGAGGAAAAGTATAGTTGGAGTAATAGCTTTATAGTCTACTTTTGATTTTGTAAACGATTTTTTCAATGCTAATTCTCAGTGAGACCAATGAAGATAAAGGTTTTTGATGTTTTGAATGTGTGACAGATTGCTTTAAGACGGGAGAGGATAGGTGGACAGCTCCATTCTGGAGATTTCTCTGCTGCTTATCTTTCAGATTTAGAAGAGAAGGCCTCTATGCTGGTTAAGTCTGCAGAAAGAAGTATGAATGGTAATGCTGGCTCATCGTCGAGTGTAAGTAAAGTTTCTCCTACGAAAAATCATCTCATTCCATTCTCCTCCCATTGTCTCTTCTATGAGCGTCTTTTCTTGTCGCTTTAACTTTTAAAGACATAGGACTTATATATGCTTATGATTTGCAATCTCGTTGATTTTATTTCATATTTTCTATCTATACCTTGTGATTGCTTGTCATGAATTCAATCATAGGCTTTGTGTTGACAATTTGTATCTAAAATGTTTCTTCTTTGTTCTCTACAGGGTGATGTTTACCTGTGGAGCCTTATGACTTCTCCAGCACATCAAGTACTTGATGCTCACTGGGTGTCCTTTAGATGTATGATGTAAGCTTTATTTGTTGCTTCCCGAATTTTTCTTGTAGCGTGTCGTGGAATTTGCATAAATTGTAAATTCAAGCTTATACTCAGTTGTTTTCATCTGAAGGGTCAAGTTAAATGTTGGCATGTTTTTTCCCCCTTTCTAGAGTGTGGTCGTTTTGCAATTTGTATTATGATGAATTACTTCTCGCTAGATTTTTATGTGGGAGTGCTTTCCTTTTTTCAATTTTCAGTCAAGCGGTGCTTCGATCACTATACTTTGACCATGGTAGTTAATAATGTTCCTGGAGTCTCAACACTGTAACCGGGGTGATTGCTCGTAGGGTTATAACATTCAGTCAGTATGACTCTCACTGTATGTATTAAGAATATATAATGCATTTTTTTGTGATGTGGTCTCATATTTCTTTTCTTCCCCATCCTCAGAGTCTTGCTGTGGCCCTGCTGAGAAGGAGGCTTTCTCGTATCACCATGTCGTTCCCGGAAATGATGAATCAATTGGAAATTGGTTCAGCAACTGAACAAATTGGTAGATCTATATGAGGTGAGATTAATGTGTAGTGGCAAATCCGACCTTTCAGTGGTCTTCCAAAATAACCGGACCTTTGAATATCCAAAATAATCCCACCTTTGCTCCCATCTTCCAAAAATGTCCCTTACGGTTTGTGACTTGTTGACTAGGTTAATTTGCAACGTGTTGCTTCTACATTGGCTGTAATTAATTTAACTAAATTAATCAACATTTAATCATAATTAAATATAAAACTAATTATAATTATAATACCATCCCTCACCACCTCCTGCACCACGCACCACCTGCCACCACCACAGATCACTTGCCACCACGACCCACCAACCACCACCTCAACATGCACCACTTCTTCTTCTCTCCCCCTCACCACCACACCAACCCACCATCGCCACACAACAACTACTACTCAAACCCAGGCCACACAACCATCACAACACTATTTCCCAAAATATGGCGCAAGGAATCAATACTTAACGCCGCCTTAACTGGCGCACTCTCGTTCAGAATGCTCTTTTCTTCTCCAATCTCAATTGTTGCTCAATCTCCTCCTAATCAGTCATCTTCTTTTGTCGAAGACTGTTGCAACAATGAGTTTCCATTGGTGGACGAAACATCATCATCATCGAGTAATTTGAGAACTAATGAGGGAATTGCAAAGGAAGCATGGGAGAGGGGGCTGCTGTTTGGTTGGATAAGGAGGGGATGACGATGAACTGGGGTTCACGGGGTGGGGCTTGGGGGGGAGAGAGAGAGAGAGAAGAGGGAGGAAATTATAAAATGGGAAAAAAATGAAATGAAATTTTTAACCTGAATAGTAGGTTACTGGTAAAGGGACCATTTTGGAAGATTTGTTTGTGGGTGGGTGGGGGGGGGGGCAAAGGTCGGATTATTTAGAAGACCGTTGAAAGGTTGGATTATTTGTTAATTTTTCCATATTTTTTATTGTAACAATTTTGACCCTACTATTTCATGGAAGAATCTCAATTTCTTATGGAAACCCAGTCTCATTGGTGCAATGCAGTAGTTCAATTTATTTTAGCTTTGCTTTGTGTGAGTAGCGATTAGGAAAATCATTGGTGTTGTCATTGTCAGAGTTATCGGCGATCCTCCTCCTTGCAATACCTTCCCCTCAGTTGAATTACCCTGTTTTTGGTAACATTGTTTGGCATAGATACTTAATATTTTTCGTATGACCTTCCATCCTTTGCCTTGGCCCATTGTTCCAAGGWCCGGGTTGATGGCTCYWCATCATGGTCAGCAGGCCTCATCAAARATTTTCAAACATTTTATACTCCATAGTTATTTATTGATCATGATAGCCTGTGGTCTGCACCTTCTGCCTTGTTCTGGTCTCCAYGAACCKGTCTAGGCGCAGCACATGGACCATTCAGGAAGGTGCTGTGCTAGGTTGGGACATGAAAATGCTGGCCCGCTTGCTAGCATGGCCAACTGCCTGCTTTAATTCCTACTCTTCATCAAAATTGTGACATGCATATTGTTTCTAGAACCAAACTGTGGTGCTACGTCTAAAGATCTGTCAATCTAACTATAAAAATGCTGTGCCTGCAGATTCAGGACCTTACACACCTGCCATTTGCAGAGCGAGAGCTTATGTTGATCAAAGTAGCTGTAAACACTTCTGCCAGGAGAGATGTCCTTGATATTGCCAATATATTCCGTGCAAAAGCAGTAGATGTTTCTGATCACACCATAACCTTACAGGTATGCCATACACGAGATGTTGTGCTTCACTCTTTTTGCACTTGCAATAATGAGGTGCATCTTGAATTAAGTTCATGATTCACAGATTGCAAAGCATGCAAATTAAACCCTATAGTTCGGGGGGGAGTGATAATTTGTGTTTAAGTGATTGTAACCAACTGTTAGTGGTCTATTTCAACAGTAGCGTAAACTAAGTGATTCAGAGTGGCATTGCACTGATAAATAATGATGGGTTATTGGTACTAAGGGCATTGAGGTTCTTCCTAACATCTCCGATTTATGTTTCCAGCTTACTGGTGATATAGACAAAATGGTTGCACTACAGAGATTACTGGAGCCTTATGGCATTTGTGAGGTATGTATATTTTTTTCTTCCAAAATTTTTATATCTCAATTTTTATTTTTTTATTTTGGAGCGGTCTTTTGTAAAATTACAAGGGAAGACTTGCCCCTATACGCCTTGTGGTGGGACCCTTCCCCGACCCCCGCCTCGTGGGGATGCACTTGTGCACCGGCTGCCCTTTAATTTTTTTTTATTTTTATTTTCCCTCCTTTTGATTGGATAGAATTTAGACCTTCACCAAAGCCGCTTGCTTTAATAATTAATTAGCGTCAAGTGTTTAAGGACCTACTTTTTGTTTGTTTGTTCTCTTTTTGAAAGGAATTGCTTACTTTTCTTGCTGGTTGAGTGATAGAAGAAGATGCTAAAGGCTCAGAGACTAATTATTTCATGCTTGTGTACGAGTAAGCCTTAGAGGCTCAGAGACATGCTAAAGTATACGAAGTCTTCAGGGTGGTGTTTTTGGACTTGAGTCTGAAATTTTGTTGTATTATTTTTTTTATGTTCCTCTGAACCAAAATCCAAACGGACATCAGTCTTTCTTCGAATGAAAATTTGTCCTCTTCTTCCTTTTGTTGGTTATAGTGAGAAAGATGGACAACATCTTATAATTTAAAAAACTAAAGTTTTTCTATCTTGAAGGTGGCACGGACTGGTAGAGTGGCACTGACTAGAGAATCTGGGGTAGACTCCACATATCTGCGAGGATACGCTCTTCCCTTGTACGAGTGAAAAAGCCTATCCGTTTTACGGATACTGCATTTTTCGGTTCTCAATTTTTTCCGTGTTAGTGTAGATCAAAAGCGAGTGACTTGGAGTGAAGGCAAAGCGCAATTCTAATCTTTGCTTTGAGAATGCTATTTTGTAACATAGGGATAGATTTTTAATTGACGCACTCTTGTTTCCAGTAATAATATGATAAACTTCGAGGTCTTGTTCGTGTATTTGGTAGGATGATATCCTTCAAATCCACTGCATAATCCAAATATTGTGGAATGGTACGGTGAATCCAACTGATTTGGCTCTCAAATATACAAAGATGTAATATTTGTGTGCTGCTCAATTGGATCCAATCGTCGATTTGACTTCTTGTTCATTGACACTTTATCTTGAATACTTGTGTTTTTCAATTCTTCCTCTCTTACAGTCTCAGTCCAATATAATTAGAGACCTCTTCAATATATCAATCTCTTGATACGCTTTTAATTGAATTCGATGCAGGCACAACACCATTGTTCAATTTGATTTTTTTTTAGTCAGTTTAGATGTTAGATGACGTTTCTAAGAAGCCTCATGATCAAGGTTGCAAGATAAGATCAGATCATTAGAAGGAACCTTGCGACATTTAAGCAGTTCTCTGCACTTCTGCTGCAAAATAGACAATGAACTAACATGCGAAACAACGAGGTTAAATTCTTTCGATGAATCGATTTACATATCAATTAGTCTAAAAATGGCTGATGAACAATGACAAAGTTGGATGTGTAAGAAACAACATGCAAATAGTTTCACTGAATCAGAAGAAACATTATTTCCTGAATGCAGAAAATTTATGTAGTAAAAGTATGCTGATCTTTAGTTAATATATGAGGCTAAATTCTAACATATATGGAAATTCTATAATCTATATCAACATAAGCCAACTAACCACCCGGAACTGATCCTCGAATCCGGATTAGTCCTAAAAAAAGGTGAACCGGGAGGTACACCAAAAAAATAGCCAACTTAAATTTGTACATCTTACATTTCCACAAGGATAAAAACTAAGGGCTGCATTAATTATACAGAAACATCATATGTAATTTCATACTATATGACAGAATTTTGATCAACTGCATATCAGATTCACCATGGGGATCTACAAATCTTGAAACTATATCGCTTACATACACTTCCTCTTCTAACAAATCTCTTCAATCCCGAGCAACAATGAGCTCATCAGGAAAACAGCATCTGAGGTTCTGTTGAACCATTATCTCATCGTCGACAGTGAAGTGATACTTTTCACCAATGGCTCGTAGCAGTTGGTACACTTCAAACATTGTTGGCCTCTGTTTGGGTTCAGGTGAAACACAATTAAAAGCAACCTTGAGAACTGTGAAAGCTCGTTTTCAACTCCATTGCCAAGGAGACTTGTCGATGGCAGATTGGAGTTCGTTTACCAGACAGTAAGGATATCCACTCTACCAAACTACCCTTGAAGTTTTCGGGGGCATTAAAACATGAGTTGGCTTTTCACCTGTAATCAGTTCCAAGAGAACCGTTCCAAAACTGTAGATATCTCCCTTTGGAGTTGCAACAAGTGTTCTTGCGTACTCAGGGCGATATACCCGAATCACCAAATTCCCCATTCACGAACGTGTCAAGTGCGTGTCGATTGGTTCATGAGCCTTGCAAGACCAAAATCGGATAGCTTGGGATCAAAGTCCTCATCCAACAATATGCATTTAGAGCTTATATTTCTATGAAGATCCTAGGATTGCAGTTATGATGCATCCAAGCTAGACCCTTGGCTGCTCCAATTGCGATCTTGAGCCTTATAGGCCATTCCAAGCTCTTAGCCTCAGGGTCTGAAGGATGAAGATTCTCGTAGAGGTTTCCGTTAGCCATATATATTATAGACAAGGAACCTCTCTTTCTTTGCCATGCAGTAACCCAAAAAGGAACCAAGTTTGGTGCTTCACACTGCCCAAAGTTTTCATCTCAGACAAGAATTCTTCTTCCGTCCTCTGCGAATCTTGCAATCTCTTGACAGTAAGGAGCGTACCATCGGGCATTGTTGCCTTGTACATTGTTCCCATTCTTCCAGACCCATCAAGTTGGTATTGCTGAAGCTGTTAGTGGCTTTCATAAGGTCATCCAAACTCATCTTTGACACCGTCTCTCAAACATAGAGACCTGAAGACAATAAACATGTTCTACATCAGCACAAACACAGTTAGGGAAAACTTGTAACAAATATTATACACCAAAATACAGCAGTATCAAGTTACCTTGACCAATTTGGTTCCCTTCATACTCTTAGCCCATCTGTTACCTTCGATATCCCGCTTCTTCCTAAAACTTTCATCCCGAAAGTAAATGAATGCAATACCCGTCAAGACAATGATGAAAGTTATGCCTCCAGCTGCTCCCCCAGCAATATATGGAAGATGAGCCTTGTTCTGAGAAGGGCAATCATCCAAAGGACTCCCACAAAGTCCAGGATTATTGGCAAAACTATCCTTTGAGACTTTAAGATGAGAGAATTCAGGGACTTGCCCCGACAAATTGTTGTTGGCAACACTAAAGCTCTTAATCCGAGTAAGACTGCCAAGACTAAGAGGAATTTGGCCAGAAAACTGATTGTGGTCGAGGATGACATCGTTTAGGTACGTACAATTGGAAAGATTATCAGGGATTGGACCCGAAAAATCGTTATCAGAAAGATTAAGGTCGGTCACAAATCCYATGTAATGCGAAATATTCYAAGGAAGTGAYCCATTGAAGTTATTACCAGAAAGATCCAACCCAGTCATACTAGTACAATACTGAAGTCCTAAAGGGAACTGACCCTGTAAACCCATATCTGCTAGCTTAACATTCAGCACTTTGCTCTCATCTGGGTGCCAACATTCAATGCCATTGAATCTACAAATTGCACCCTCAGTTTTATTGTTAAAATCCCAAGTCACATTCAAGTAACCATTTGGATCCTTAATTTGKTMAAAAATAGTTRTTAAACAKTRAACATCAGTTTCAGTGCCATATATTCCATAACTACTCAGTAATATCAGCAAACACCACAACCCAAACACTACAGAAGCAACAGGCTTTCCATTGAGTGCCATTAAAACTCCAATTACACTTTACAAATGCAAAGCCTAAGATGTCAAATTCTGAACTAATATCTAAAATTATGAACCAAAATTACACATACAGTATTTGATGCTAAAAAATGTAAATTTTTTGATGCTGCTTCACACCCATTTCAGCCAAGAATTCCCCAAACTATTAATAACAATCAAAGAACTTAAAAATTCAACAAAAAAGGACAGTAATAAGCTTCTGAAAACAAACTAACCTTACAATGGCAAGTTGAAATTTTTGATAAAACTAACCAACCCAATTCAATTCATGCTACAAATGATTGAAATTAGCAAGAACTGAGACATACCCAAGTAAAAAGATTCCAACTTTAGAAGCTGAAAGAAGACCAGAACAGCTGAAAACTGAAGAACCCAATTTTGAAGGGAATTAATCAGAGCACTATAATTAAACAAAACAAAGTAAGCAAGTCAAGATAGAAGAAGACTTYTAAGAGTCACTTTCCAACTACACCAAAAAGAAGGAAAAATCATACGAAATTTAGTCCAACTTTGACAATTCAAAGGTTACTAGAGTGGCACTGTAATTTCTGAAACCCAGGAAAGTGGGCAAAAGGAAAAAATTGTGGGAAAATTATTAATGGGATTTTTTATTTTTTGGAGGGACCAAATGAAAAAGACACTCAAAATAGGAAGGAAAAAAAAAAAAAAACTTGAAAAATCAGTTATTTAATTCATGAAAATTTCTTTCTTGGGGATATGTTACTCTGTTAGACCTTAGAACGGGTCTAATACGTTAAGGGGAAAATGAGGAAATGCATCCAAAAACCAAAATGAGAGTGGGCCCACCATAACGTGTTTGGTTGACTATGTTTACTTGAGCTCTCGGTCTAAGCAAGCTCCCGTCTGAGTTGATTCAATTGGTAAGCAACTTTGTGTCGCTTGAAGAGATTTCGAGTTCGAGTCCCAACGTATGTAGAAACACTTGTTTAGAGACTCATCGATTATAAATTAGGTGTGTAACCCGAATCGAATTCAAATGTAGTTGAAATAAGTTCCGGTGAAACTGGTAAACAAACTGGAAAAAAAAGTCTAAGCAAGCCTACTACTTGTATTGGTGTTTTTTCCATGGTCCAACTTCTCTCCTCACCTTAACTTGCTTTCTTGTTCACTGTTAACGATTTCACATTTAAAAACTCTCATATGTCACAATTTTCACCCTTTCTGATGTTAACAAACTAGAACTGTTGGAGTTTGGACCAATTGTGGAATTATGCCGTTTGTGGATGTATGTTTGAAGAGTTATGGGAATAATCGTTAATTAGGGGATTTCTTTTCGGTTCAGTTCAATTCGACTAATTTCATGTTTGTGTAGTTTAGTTCAATCTCGTTCTCAACCGTTTTCATTGATCATTTTCGATGATCATTTGATTGATTGGAATTGTTGGTCGCAAACGTAAGTGTCTCACAATCGCGTGCCCTCGTCGAGTTTTCAATCATGCCACGTGTTCAAATGAACACTATTACCGATATATCCTAAAATAAATGTAACGACTATTAAATAGAATTAATCTAGTCATTGTTAATAACTTAACATATCTATAAAAAAAATATCGATATGGAATTGTTAGATTACTAATACGAGTCATTGTTTAATGAGTAGATACTAAAAGTTATGAGACATAGGAGACTTGCCAATGTACTTGCACTGTTGTACAAGACATAGGATTGCTTACATTAAAATACGAGGCGAGAAATCTGAGAATAGGGATAACTCCAATTAGAACTAATCCCCTTCTAATTTTTAGAAAACTCGAAAAACGATTCTTATCCCGTCTATCTAAAATACGAAGTAATGTGAACAACAACAATTTTTTTTCCAACAAGGATCAGTCAAGTCTCAAGTGCAGTGTAGTCCAAATCCCTTCAATACTGTCACTGTAGCACAGGGCCAGCAGGAAGGGGGGGCTCAGTCAGTCACTTGGCGTATAAAATCAACCAAGATTGTTCGCATTAGGAGAAAGAGATTTCAATAGCTTGGAAAAGATTACTTGACATTTGTGTCTCAGTGATATCAGTTTCCTGTGAACATGTGAACAGATCACTGAATCAGTAATTACAGTAGATACAGCAAATGTAGCATCCTGAAGTATCGTTAAGTGCAATTACCAGCATCATAATCTCAGGTGTGATGTGTATACAACATTCTTTTTTACAGTATTAATAGAATCTCATTTATTGGTTCGGATTGGATTTGGATTTCGGATTTGATTCAGATAACTATTAACTCTGTTCAGTAGACGAAGACACCATAGTTCAAACGTTCTATGTTTTCTTTTTGGTACAAATGAGCCACAAGGACGACACGTATTTGATATGTAAACTTGCATAAGGAGCATTAACACTCAATTATCTTGAGTTTCAACTTTAGTCATGAACTAAAAGATGAGTAGCTAAATTATATTTCAAAATAATAAATGGATCACAACAAGGAGCAAATACAGATGGATACAGGGAACCCTTTCTTTTATTTCGCAGTGAAGAAGAGGACCGTGATTGGTTTTTCGAATCCAATTGCCCTTTCTCTTCAATCATCTTTCAGTTGAGAGTACCGGAAACGGACAGACATGCAACTATGCAAGTACCCAACATCTCCAAATCGATAAACAATAAACTCATCTCATGAGCGATGTTGAATCTACTCACATAAAATGATTAACATCAACAAAAAAAAAAAAAAAAAAAAATGCCCTGAGGAACAAGCTCTGGAGGTTGAATCAATCACGAGACACACAAACAACCTGCTTGCCCACGTTTTTACCGGTGAAAAGGCCAGCGAGAGCAGAAGGGGCGCTTTCTAATCCTTCACTCAGGTCTTCAATGTAGACAATCTTCCCTTGCTTGTAGTACTCTCCAACAACCTCTACAAACTGGAAACAAATGCAAGTATCGCTCTGTAGAAATCCTGCATTTTGATCCGGTTTCTTGATGAGGGAAAATAATTGTGTATCCCCTCCCTGTCACGGTGGCTGTGCTGTGCACCATCCACAGACAGCTATTCTGCCATAAGTTTCATGTTGAGGAGCACAGCATCAAGCATGGGACCGCGACATTCTCAAGTAATGTCAATCCTTCAGGAAAATATCTGCTTAGAAATGGCAAGAAAGAAACCAGCATATGGATATATCATGAACTAAAATCCATAATACAAGCAAAACATAAATAAATACTAAATTGATGTCATCTGTCTCAGTGTATTACTGAGGATCTAGACTGTAACTTCACCCTAATGAAACGAGACGTATAAGAACAAAACTATCCCTGATACTCCATCCTTTAGCAGTTTTTGCTTTAAGATTCAATTTTCAATTTCCCTTAACTATCTTATCATCAGGCTGCATTTAAGACTCTTTGAGTGAGAACATAGCAGCAGTCTTGCCCAACGTGCAAGTATTTGTTCTCCCACAAAACATGGAGTTAAACTAACTACTCGTAATACAATGTGATGCCAATTGATAACATTCTCACTGTCTCCGTACAAATTAAGGCCATTTTGTAGTATCAAAACAATATAAATGCCAGTACTAGTTCCTATCCAAAGCTAATGCTCAACTTGAGAATATATGCTAGAAGCATCAAGAATGTACATAGACTGAATCTATTTTGAAACATCAACAAACACAATCAACTGTTTCCATGTTAGAAGATTGCCAGACATTAAGGATGATAATATTAATGTTTCGGCATGACAATAGAGGGAATTGCTTGTTTCACCTTTACTTCCCATTTCTAGTGTTCGTCTGGTTGAAAGTTTTAACGAGGAAGTAAACTTTGTAGGAAGGAAAGAGAGTGAGGTGTTTGGTGTGCAAATACTGATGGTCCAATTTTTTAGGAACTCTCACTTCCACAAATCGAGGAAGACTATCCATGAAAAGTGCAATTCTATTCACCAAACATTTTCTAATCCATATTACTGACTGAGTTCACCCCATTGGCAAAGACAATGCCAAGAGTACTGAACATGACGACAATTCAGATGACTCCATCTAAACACATGTAAACATGAGGATCAGTGGTTCAGCGTAGCACTATTTTTCTTGWCAAATGCAAGTAAAAGAGTACACATAGAAGTTTCAACACAAGAGTACCTAAATTCTCACATACCTTCTAAGAGTTGCATCCAGGTCTTTTTCTTCTTTGTAGTTGAAAGCATCATCAAAGCCAAGTTTAGTTTTCAATAGATTGACCTACAATGCCGAAAAGAAGGGGAACAAACAAAATCTTGCACCTTAATCATCAAAAGGAATCAATCTACACTCATCCACAGAACATGWGRATATGAATTGATCAAGAAGTGTCTCACGAAGAGATGATTACCTTTTCTTTTGTGCCAGCACTACCAACAACATGGCAACCATGTAACTTAGCGAGTTGACCAACGATCTGTCCAACAGCTCCAGAAGCTGCAGAGACAAAAACACGGTCCCCCTCTTTAGGAGAACAGATCTCATAGAAGCCTGCATAAGCAGTGAAACCCGGCATACCTGCATAGACATGTTGACATTTTAGCATATTGCAATGGAAAGCGCCAAAGCTAACAAAAACAAGATACTTCGTAGCTAGTTTCAACTAAGTACACTCAGCATAGCCCGCTAAGACAAGCCTGCTGCCCTGCTCCAAGTATAACCCATGAAGCAGAAATGTTTGTATCAGAAAACACATATAAATTATAAATTGCAGATATGCYCTTAAGAAGTTCCCCAAATGATATGGCTTTCCCAAGATAAGAAAAAGGACTTAAACTTTTGCAACCTATGTAAATTATATACGTATTGAGGATCAAGAAACCATAWATCCATGCATTTCATTATTGATTAGCTCAATATAAACAAATTTAAAGACAATCTTGGGTGACTACTTGAGCTAGAACAGAAAATGAAGCTCCATGGCATCTGGGACTTTTTACATAGAAGCTCACTGGTTCTGAGGCCTATTTTTGCAGCATCCCTTGCAATAAGTTACGGAGTACATACTTACATGATATGAAGCATATTATCAATTTAGTTTGCTGTCCCAGAAAGGTAAAAAGGAAATCAAAATCAATTTCATACCAAGAAGTCCTATATGATAAGAAAGAGGGAAGTCATCAAGCTGAATTTTCCTCAGCTTCTTTGTATCCTCTATTAAGCTGTATTCTTCCCAGCCTGTTAATCCTGAAACAATATCTCCTGGCTTGAAATTTGGATCGTCTGAATCTATGACTTTGGAGACACCAAATCCTTCAATAGGCTAAACAATGATAAATGCCAACATGATTAGAGCTGTGCGTGATACTATATGCTAGATATGTAGGATTATATACTACTGTCTCGTCCTCAACCCCACAATCATCAAAAGGAAACGAAAGAAAATTAAGTGAGCATGAACAATATATAATGTGCAAAGTTGAAAACCATCATGCACCAACTCTACTACTCAAGGCAAGAATTAATCCTTACTTTGGCAAACAAAATAATTCCCTCTGATATTCATTGAAGGGGCAAAGGCCAGTACATATATTGGACTAATATAGGTCCRAACCCATTACTCAAACACTACATTGAAATTTGGTAACCACTTTTGCATTTGAATGCCCAACTGCTTCTCAAACATTCGAAMAACTACAAAATTCGATATTGACTAATTAGCTACCCACCTATTGTAGGTMGACAACATTCGAAGAATTTCACACAGTGCATTAGCAGTCTCAACTAATCYGTTGCTGCCTTGCTGGGGGGTATGCCAATTTACATACCACATTACACACTGCAGCATGACACACATCGCGATTTTTTCCATTCTCTTTTACAAATTCGGAAAGTCCAATACTAGGAACTGCAAGCTTTGGGTAAAACCGTAAGARTGCAACACTAGTTAAATCGAYCCAATTCTGAAGTTATACATAAACAACATTATATACCCTTAAAGAGAGTCCCTAATTTTGCAAATACAACAAGACCACCATAGTCCATATTTTGCATTTACGACAGCATTTTGCAACTCATGCTATTCATGTGTAAGATAACGGAAATGACTTCYCACACCCTAAACTATTTCCGCACTCTTCTCTCTCACACGTAAACAAAAATGGTTTGGGGAGTGCCGAAATCACAGCCCGTTGGCCGTAACATAAAGCCAAACAYCATTACATCAACAATACAAACGTTACTTTTACAATGCATCAAACGACAAAACAWTCTACAGTACATAACAAAGATTCCGCAAGAGCACAATAATTTATTTCTAACATCACATAATCCCAACAAACAAACCACCAAAAACAACACCATTAACCTTAAAAAATCTATCAAGTTTTTTCAAGAATGTTTCGTGCCCTTATTTTTGTGTGGATTTCCTGATAC
>SNQN01000623.1:28619-39196 GCA_008642245.1 Bassia scoparia
GTCGAGTCCCTTGCAGAACCGCTTCGTATGAGGTGGTAACGAGGGAATTTGTGGTTGGTATTGTCCATTTTCGTCCATAACCACGTCGATTTCGACATGCATCGCAAAAATAGTGAAACGAAAGGGTTTGATGGTGTTTGCGGTGTGCGTTGCGGGAACTTGATCAGCTTTAATCTTGGTCTGGTGGTTGAAGGCCGTGTTCCTGATATACTGGGTGTCACGCGAGCCATTTGGAGTCAAGTTCGAGGTCTGAATGACTACAGCCAGGTAAGCACTGAATCTTTGAGTCGAGCCAAAGGAAAGTGGCCTGACGGGCACATACCGAGACGCGCCTGCAACTTACAATAGTCATTGTAGAGCTCAGACGTTAGGAAGATCGGTATGATATTTTGGCTCACGAAAGGCATACATGCTCGAGGCTCCACTTGTAATAGTTAATTTAGTATCTCTGCGGTGCGGCTCCCTTGATGATTTGACAGGTAAGCGCTTTTAAAGCTTGATTTTCTACTTGGAATCGATGTTTGAAGATAGTTCATGTTGGGCTGTAGCAGATAATACTTCTTGTATGTGTTCCTCTATATATCATGAATAAACTATGGTGTAAATTGATTCTGTCATTATTAATAGGTTGTTAGAGTATTTAGTGTGACAATTTTGTATTGCGTAAGTACAAATTATATGCTATTGTTGGTATTGGCATGCTTTGATAGAAAGCCATGGATAAAAGAGGCGGCACTCACATTGCAACTCTTTGTCATGAGGTTGAAGTGTTTGAGAGCGGCGCTGTGAAACACTATCATTAGTGTCAGCAGAGGAGATGTAGGCAACGCCTTGAGTCCCTGTTCCATCTTTGGTTGAGACCATCCAAACTGGCCATATTATTCACCGCGTAGCTGGTGAAGTGTAATGTGCCTGTTCTGGGTATGAGATAATATGTCGCAAGATATAAGATGTTGAAATTTAGTTAGAGTTCTAGGATTTCTTGATCTGTGGTTACTAAAAAGATCCCGTGGCAAAGCATAGTCTCAATATACTTCTCGCGTAAATCAACGAAAATGATGAGAAGTGGGTCGGAAGATGAATAAAGAGTTCCTATAATGGAATATTTCATTATACACATTTTTTCGGTTTAGCAATACTCACTACTTCATAGTCCTATTTCACTTACGCTATGATGCCCTTTGTGTTGACGACAGGTCTAACTAAGAATAAGAGGAATGCACTGTATACAGTTAGTAAATATCTAGATACCATTAGTAGAATGGTCAATGTTGGGTAAAGGCAATTCACAAGAGCTATGAGAGATAGATTTTGTAAAACTAAAAGGAATATAATTGTATCATATTATTTATGAGAAGCCATGTCGATTAGCCCTGCAAAAGGGGTTATCGCGATCGGCCACTGGGAGAGGTAGTCTAGGCATAAAATGGATCGTTATAGGGTATCATGAATCCTTGAAAGTGCCATGATAATCTAATGATAGCAATTTTTGTCCTGTTTGGTTCTCAATTCACGTAGATATGCTTTCGATACCGAATGAAGCTGTCGTAAGGAATTTTGTTCTGTAGAAGGAGGTCTGGGTGGACGATGATGGAGACTTTGAGAAAGTAAGATAGAGATGAGGAAAGAAGGAAATGAAGATTGCGAGGTACCAAAAAATAATCACGGTCTTAGGGTTAGTTTTAGTAGTCTAAGATTCATCACCGTCAGTATATGCACCAATAGAGAACCCAAGTGTCAGACTAGAGCTTTGAGTGGCTGTATGTTTCTGCGAGAGAAATGTAACATGGACGAGGAGTCCATTGCTGAGCAAAAAAGGAGCTTCAAACTATATTGAAGCTATAGCAAGTGCTTATTTCCATGGAAAAATGGTACTACAATGTGTTCCTCATACTTCGTTAATTGTAGTGACTGCTGAAATGAATTTGAAGATAATTTTGTCTAATCAATCTGCAAGAATCAGGGTATCATATGGGTAAGGAAGTACCATGTATGCCCATGCATTGATGCGTCTTATCAATACAACCTACATGAGACTTATTGATGATTTGGCATTGTCAATTTCTAAGATGGAGTTAAAACATAAATACGCAGCTTAAATGTAGTGTTGACTGAAGAATAAAAATATGGCATGGAACTTGATGCTGCATTTGCTTGTACTTAATATCTCCCTTAACTCCTTAAGTTAGTAACTATAGATTTTGAAATACATATACATGGAAAGTTTATGGTTACTTGCATAATAGAAAAGTGAATAATAACTCATTTGGCTTCAATTGTTCCGACCTATCTACTGCATAAATTCATGTTTTGAATGGCCAAGGATATGATGGTGTTGCAGCCTATTGTGGCAAATATTTGGTCTTGTTGCGTCATGACTAACCCAGTTGTTAATATTTTGTCGTTAGATTGATATTTTGCTAGCATCGTGTGGTGGTTTTATTCCATATATTGAACATTTTCATTACTATGTATTGTTGTATTATGCACACTCAATTATTTCCCATTGTAGACTTTCGTTTGACTAGTCGTCRGGGGCACCGCGCGCATTGTGTGCGGTTAAGTGAACATGTATATGTGCTTTTATAGGTTAAAAAATAATGTCATGAWTGATGAAACATATGTTATTTCATATAAGTTATATTGCGAGTTGTTTCGTATTGTATTTTTGTAGGTAATGGTACAACTAAACATGAAGTTAAAGCTAGAGGGAGAAAGGGAGAAAAGGTGTTTGGATCAAGCTACCTTCACTAGGACTTTGTTTATTCTAACTTAAGTAGGAGGAATAAGTTAGGTTATTTTTGGGTGTAGGTGGCAAGCAGACGGAACCATGCGTTATCAAATTTTCGGTCGCCTGCTTTTCGGAGCCCCAACTTCTTGAAGCCTCACCATGCTGAAATTGGCCAACACAAAATATATATTCTCCATCGATCGCTTATACTCAACGGTGTTTATAATTTAAGTTTCATGTTTTGCCAACTCTTATTTTGCCCTAATGCCTTGTTTAGTTTGTTGCTATTTTGGCTCGGTACTATATTCCTGTTACGTTGTAATCTTTGATGCTATTCTAGTTATTTATTGTTTTCTTGTTGATGCAAATCGAAGAAAGTCACAATCAGAAATTCTGATATCCTATAGACCTATGAAATGGGCTACTGCACGTAGGCAAGGAGGTAGAAGAAGAAGAGAAGAAATCAAAGTTACACAAGAAACAATGGCCGAGGAACTAACTACAATCATCTCTTGGGAAGTATGGTGTACCAGACACTACAACTGGTGCACTATCCTACATTGTTCGGATTTCCAACTGTCAATTAGTCTAGATAATATTAGATAACGGTAGTCCTCTTAATGCCCTCAAACTTCATTGATCCATTATTCATGATCGCATAGCATCAATCATATTTTGACACGCGGCTTATGTTCAATGATGTTCCCTGTAGATATAGTCAATTATGCATAGCTTCTTTGGAAGAAAATGTGGACTACTATGTGTTAATATTAATAACACATTAGTGAGTGATAGATGACATTCTACTAAGTAACTCTTTACTATCTCCTCTTCATTCCGAGATAGAGCAAGGGAGTGGTTAAGAGATGAACAGGTGTTGCGTAACTTTCTGAAAATTGGGACAAACATTGCTCAAGGCAATTTCACTTAGCTGAAGTAATTTTTTGAGGGAGGCAAGGAAAAGACTCTTGCAAAGATTGAAGTGGTAATGAGGTAGCATAGCTAAACCACACTTCTCAAACAAATTTACTGATACGAGTCCATTAATATATGAAGCAATATTGGAGAAGGTCTACATACGTTACTCTTACAGAAGCAAATGCCACCTTCAGCCATCTACGTGGATTCCCTTTAAATGAGACTGTTTGATACATTGACTTTTTCTTATATTATGGATTTGAGACACCTATGAATTTCCGTATTACCATTGATGCTGCTTCAGGTGGCTCTCATAAAAATAGAATAATTGAAATGTTTCGATCAACGAAGCAAAACGCGAGTTGCTTGAAAAGCATGGCGGAACACTATTTGAAACTACCATCCAACGTGGCCGATTAACTTTAGTTCTATTCAACAATCGTTGTGGCTAATAATATGACTTGTATTCGACTTCTTTCTGTCTTATATAACCTTACCATCGAAGCAATTATAGTATGATGCTCATTTCTCACACTGTCACGTGTTTTTCTGTTCTTTTCTTTTATAATCACAAGTATTCGAAAAATATAGATAAATCATTCTCTAACATATTTAGAGACTCACTCATATGTAGCGTCACATGTCAAATGTGTGGAGCTCTTTACCACTGTAAGTACATCATATAATGCGTAAATGACACATAATCGTCTTTCATGAAGATCTCTGTACGTCTCGCATCGACAAGTTTTCTTGTATTATAATATCGAGAGTGGGGATTGTTCTGGTCATTGGACGAAAGTTAAAGTTAACCACACTTAAGAAATCCAAATAACTTCTTTTTCTTATGTTTATATAATGTATATGTTAGTAAATAATGTAGAATTGCTTTTTGTTTGGTAGTTGTGCACGCATATAGTATCAATCCATTAATCCAATTTGTATCTGATGCAAGAAACTTTAATTGGGAAATTTAATTTCCGTAATATATTATTTTGGTAAGATTTAGTTATGGTTTATGCGCACTGTATTTGTGGTATAACCTTTGGCGATTATATTTTGTGTGTTACTATTTTTTGTGTTGTGGGCGGGTTAAGTACGGCCACCAAAGTAAAATTTACATACTTAGTCCTTTGATGTTCCTCACTATAAATATGATGTTGATTATAAGTGATTTTATATTTTAAATTTTCATATGTTAATTACTTAAATATTAATCTTTACAAGTAAAATGGTGCTTGTGATGATGGGAAAATTTGACTGGAGATGCTCCACAAAATACGTTAGAATGACTTGGATACTAAAATCAGCAACTTGATCATCACGACATTAATGCCCTGTTTTTATTTTTAGTTAACCTCTTTTAAAACTAACATTTAATTTTATTCTAGCTGTTGATGTAATATGTACAACACTGTTAGATATACGTGATATTATAAATATATATTATTTATAATATATATATATATATTTCTATAAATTACATTATTGTTTATTATCTGTTTTTGATTATCGTTTCCCTTGTTGGTCTGTTATAGTGTATGTATAAGCTATAAAAAAATGACGATAAAGTGATGTTGGCAAACTATATCGAAAGTCATTATCTAACACATACAAAAAAAAACGTTACAGTAATTACTAGAAAAAGAGAATAATATTTCCTTATATTAACAAAAGTACTCCGACATCATATTAAACACAAAGGTTATCATAAAAAGTATATAAGAAAAATTATGCAAAATCTTCAAAAGATATAATATAACTGAAAAGTACACAAAATATATAACTATTAGCATAATCCTCTAAAAGATCATAATAAATATACTAAATATAAGACAGCACATCTCGAAACCAAGAAATTTCCTCCACTTGCATTCCTTCTATCTCTTCAACCGTGCTCATACCAACCTAACTCTCACTTGTTCTCTCCATCAACCAATATCAAAGAACAATGTAATATGTTCATAGCACTTCAAATTCTCCAATGCTTGCAATTTGTTTTATACCCTGGTCTTTATTGTCAATACTAATGGAGAAGACATGAAGATTGAAGTCTAAAAATCACTGAAGAGCAAATCAAAATTTAAAAAAAAGTAAAAAATATAAGCATAAAAACATCATTCTGCACAAATAAAATTTAAATAGAAATAATTAAATCCTTTTGAAGCCAATGTAGTTGTTTTTGAACCGTCTAAACCCATAAAAGAAACAAAGGGAAAAGAAATTACTTTGATATAAATATTAAAACCAATAATAATCAAACCTAGAACTCATCATGATTTAATAGAACTGTAACAAGTTATTACTTTTTCAACACTTACATGGGACTGGCAACGCATATCCTTGATGAAACTAGATCGTTTCAGCTTCTCATACTACTCCGTGTGCACCCGAATCGGAACAAAATGTATCTGTCCTCATTTGGAGCGTGTTTTCGGTATTCATTATCTGAGACCTATCGTCTACTATTTAACAGTAACTTCAGATGAATTACAAAGAGTTAAGGGGCTTCTGTAACATCCTAATGTAAAATGTGCTACTAACCCCTATTAAGTTTTATATTAACTACCACTGTGATGAAACATGACGAGCGTCTCGCGTTTTGTTTCGATCAGAAGAAGATGCCTTTGAATCCATAAAAATGGAAATACGCGAGGTCGTACTCGGAAATATTGAGCAAGGTCAACAGGCAAGGCCAAAAATAACTTATCGTTCGTTTTTTCATAGATTTTTCAAAGGTTTTCAAAAGGCAGAATATATTACTAAAAGGCGATCTACTCATGCTTATCTCGATGTTCAAATTCATCCCAATTGTCAATTAGACCTAAATGATATATATATTTAAAGTACATATCAAATATCCACAATAATTTTATTTATACTACAATTTATCACTGAAATCACGCATAACTACGTTAATTTTTAAAGATTAATGTTTTATTATTAACTTAGTTAAGGGTATTGGATGTATCTTAATATTTTCTAATGAATTTTGCATGTTTACAATAAAAAATCGCAGTTAATATATTCTGCGAAGGATTAAAATAGCTTCACTGAAATTAATTAGATACAAACACCTAAATATCAACTTGTCTCCGACAGGTTAAAATAGGACGCAGAGGAAATACCTTAATTTTAAATAATAGATAACATTCTAGTAAATACTCTTAAGCCTGAAGCAGAGCATTATTGATGATTGCTTGAATATAGGGTGCGGAGCTATCGAGGAATATCAAGGGAAACATCACGCAAGACAATTAAACAACTTAATTTCTTAAGAGAGGATAAACATCAAATATACTGCTAAGTAAGAGTATATTTATTAGGTCAATATATATACTTAACGAACATAAATATATCATGGAACGTATATACGCAGTGTATATGAGTCCGAGTAGAATTATCGCTCATCCTCCCTGGTCCATAAGTCTAGCAGTCGTATATTACGGCTCTAACGCAGGAGCGTAATATACGTTCTTATCTAAACCACTAACATAACGACTTAATATTCACCAAAGTATTAAGGAAAGATAGCGAAATGCGTATATATTCGTCTGCTCAAATAATTAACCAGAGCCGTATATTATAATCAGTTGAGAAGCAGCGTATATATACGCTCCTATAAGTTAAACATGAGATAATAGTTACGATCATGGGTTAAAATTTGTCTGCTTGAAAATTTTCGGGTACTTCTCATTTTGCCATAAGGATTAGAAATCGTCTCTTTCATTAATGCCATTGCTCAATCCGTTTAATCCGGGGCACAACGTTTTCACACTTTCACTATCGATCTCATATAACTGCAATATACTCACAATCTTCAATCATCAAGAATATCGAACACCTGATGTCAAAAAAACATTATAACTATTCGACCATTTTAAGATATCATAAGCATCGATTCTTTTAGGCACGTGAATCAATAGAGCGATAACAAAGGTTGCAGATATTGCAATGAGTATAATACTGCAGACTAAAATCAATTACGACAAACTAATCTCTCATTTTCTTTTATATTGACTAAAACATTGTGTATTGACAAGTTTTTTAAATATATAAACTAAGATGAAAAATAAATATGCATATAAAAATATCCCATCTTCTAAATCGAGTTCTATCATCAAATTATGAACAATTTATAACATAAAAAATGTTTCAAAATACATTTCCAGCAAACATCTTTCTAAAGTAAAAATGCTAAAAAAACATAACTTGTTAAAAGGTTACATAAGTAATATAAAAATTTCAAATTATACTAAAAAGTAACCTAATAAATTTTAAGTTATCAGGGTTTCTCTTTCTTCTCTTATTCCTCGTTCTTATCAAGGTTTCTTATTCATTGGTTTTTGGCCTTCTCTATCATTTTTCTCTCATCATATTATATTCTATTCATTGGAAACCAGACCCTGTTCTTCAACTAACTGAACAACTATTATAACTCTCTCATATACTTCTCATATTTCTCGTATAACGCAAATTGCAAGAGCCGTCGACATAAGATAAACTATTGGCTTGCTATTAAGTGTTCCCTCAAGGACTTAATATCATTTTATTTTTCTTTGAACATTTTCCAATGTTAAGCCGATTCAAGGAAGAAGGTATTCGCTCTCCATTTGCGTCAATAGTCAGAAACAACTTTGCATTTTCTTTGCCACAAGATTATAAGGGTAAAACATCGCACTCATTTCTGCCAATACTACTTATATAGAACGTATATATGACACCTCTCCAGTTCTTACTTTCACGCATATTGTCATAATAGCAACAGGCTAACAAAATTGCCAAAAAGAATTACATTTAGTTTCAAAACATATAGTATCTAAATAAATTAACATTATAAGTTTTATTGATAATAATAACATTGTAGGTTTAATGAATAAAAAAAGACAACATAACTAGAAATTTATTGCAATGTAGATTATTCAACAATAATAATGATCAGAACATCATACAAACTATGGACAACCCTGATATATTAAAGAGACATCTTATTCCAACAACATTAACGTGGCACAACTATGTGTCATTTATGAGACCATGTCATAATACTCACTTTATTCAAAGTGATCAAACTTAATTTCTAAGGTTTACTGTGCTAATAGTCGCTTGTGAAATAAGATAGTTCACAGGGCAAGCCCTATTTATAATTATTAGTAATTTAAAACTGAATCACTATTAGAAGATATTACAATGTGTCGCTTCTACAGCAAGTCTTCGCCAAATCCAATATGAGTAAGTTATACTCCAGTGCATTATCATAATTCCCAGGTTGATTTTATTATGCTGATCTAAGATAAAAATTATATACATGAATGCATTAAACTACAGCAAACAAATGTTTAGAAGAATAATAGAAGGAGCCAGAATTTGCATGTAAAGCTAAACAAACTTAATTTTGACGAGCAAAATATAAAGAAATTAAGGAGTTAACATTATTATAAAACAAAAGATTACACTCCATCCTACGTACCATGTCCCCGAACCCGACGACTGGTTATTGATTGGACGTGGGCCATTGATTTGGCACCAACGTTTCGGGCGTCCGTGAATAACCTACTCTAGGCACGGTGGCGACTCCCCTCATTCGACAACACTACCCAACGCACCACGTGCGGGATTCCGTGGCTCAAGCCCACGCACAAAGCACCTCGATGTAGTACAGCCGCGCGCCCGCTATACGCTGAGGGCGCGCCCAACGTCCACATATGTATCTATGGTATTGATGGTTGTTTATTTTATTGTGAGTAAATTATAGGTGAGTATTATTGTCTATAACATTTAATTTAATGTTTTTTGCTAATTTGTAGAACTTCCCTTTTTCTCCTCTATTGATCATGATTGCACTATTAATATCTTATATATATTTGACTATACGAAAAAAGCAATTGATTGATAGTTAATTTAGTAAATTATGCATATCAATTACTAAATTATGTAATTTTCTTAGTTAGTTAAGGGTAGATTGAGGTATTTCAAGGGGGACACCACATTGCTTTCCCCCTTCACTTATATAAAGAGATACATATTATTCGTTTTTGTTTTACTTACGTTATTACTGAACTTTAGAAAGAACCATGGTAAGCACAACACAATCGCCTTCAAATATGGTATTTATTTGGATTGAATTTAATTGTAGTTGGTTTTAAATTAATTAGTTAGTAAAAATCATAAGTTGAACTGACTGAAATGAACGTAGCTACTTAATGACTGAGAACTGAGTTGAGCTGAATGACTGACTGAAAATAAGCTGAAGTACAACCCTTAGTTCTGTTAACAATTAACATGGTTAAAGGCTCTGTTCTTGTCAACAAAATTTGCTGAATTGAACTTATTTACTGAACTGAACTCATAAGTGCTGAACTAAACTTATTTTTACTTAACTGAACTATTTTTACAGAACCTTAACAAATCTCTAAGGATTGAACTTATTTTGCTGAACTGAACTATTTTTACTAAAGTGACTTATTAGTACTGAACTGAACTTATTTAACTAAAACTATTGAAATAATTGACAAGAATATGGCCTAAATCAACACTATATAAACGAAAGGAAAATTCCTTGGTAGGTATCGATTTTCGCGATCCCTTTGGTGGTACGAGTTTTTGTAGGGTCTCAACCGTAAATATAAGAAATGTTCTGTTAAAACCTCCTTCCCCACCACCACCTCAACACTACCCGCCCCCTAACATACATCCTCCCCCAGCCAACCGTCGCCCCTACAAACCTCCCCCTACCCCCACTCTCTCTCCTCCACCCAGAAGTCCTACCACGACCCTATCTCCTCACAAACACCATTATCACCACCAACCCACCCACGAACTACTACCCACCCCACTCAAGTTCTCGCCCACCCTCAACACGAACACACTTTTCAAAATCGACCCCCCAACCAATCGAACAACCCACCACACTCGAAAATTCTTCAATTCC
>SNQN01000623.1:39221-65393 GCA_008642245.1 Bassia scoparia
TTGTGTAGATCATTTATAGTTTTTTTGGTGCTATAGATTATTATAGTAATTGTATCCATTCATTTGTATTATAAAATATTTGTATAATGATACAATTTTTTTGATGATAATAATAATAATGATTGATTGATTTTTGTAATATAATTATATGCTCAAAATGAAAATTTTTTTTTTTCAAATTTTATGCCTTTCAAATGCTTCGGGCATTTCTATAAAGCGTAGCATATACTGCAATAAGGTTCGAGGTTTTCAAATGCTCGAACATTTAAGCTTCAAATGCTTGGGGGCATTTAAGAAAACCTGAAGCATTTGTGAATTAAATGCTCTCGGGCTAGCCGAGGCATTTGTGACATGACTATGCAGCAACGTCTTCTTGTAATACGGGCTAGGCCGAGGCAGGCAACCCCTTTTTTGCCCGAGGCAAATTCGTTTTTTTTTCCACTAGGTGTATTATTACTAGTCTTTAGCATGCGATGCGTGCATGGGAATTATAGATTGTTGGATTTGTTTTAATTACTTATGGTTTCTTTTTGTGATTGAATCTCAAACTTAAATAAGTTAATAGATTTTGACATTGACTCATTATTTTGAATTTGACATATGAACCTCAATGTTAATAAATAATGATATTACAAAGTGTTTAAGTTGATTTATGTAGATTTCCAAAAAATGACATTTTTCGGAAAAAACTGACAAGCACAACCAAAATCCACTCTTCAATTATAACCAAAATAAAAAATTGAGTACCGACATCATCGGGGGAGGGCAACGTTTGGTGGTGGACTAGTGTTGATTTCGTTGGGTTTGAAGGCAACYTTGAGTGGTGGTGTTGGGCGGCAATTGGGGTTTTKACAGCCAAAATTTTATTTTACTTACGGRTGAGACACCRCACCAAAACTCYTACCTATAAAAGGGATTTAAAAAAACTCGTACCTACCAAAGAGATTTCATGAAAACTAGTGCACCAAAGGGAATTTCCCTAAACGGA
The DNA here is from genome assembly GCA_008642245.1 of Bassia scoparia. Classification (NCBI taxonomy): domain Eukaryota; kingdom Viridiplantae; phylum Streptophyta; class Magnoliopsida; order Caryophyllales; family Amaranthaceae; genus Bassia; species Bassia scoparia. The sequence goes on from SNQN01000623.1 coordinate 40,210, forward strand.
TTAACATATGACAACTCTAGGTACTCCCTCCGCATCACAAWTTTGCAACATTTGAATATTTTATATCTCACAAAATTCACAAATAARAGCAAGAGTTATGGATGCTGTTGTTTTTTGGATGAGAGTATCAGATTAAGGGGGTTGTTCGAGACGAAATTGGTGATGTAACGRTTTCTATGTGTGACTTTTGCGGGTGAATTTGGAGGTTAATTTAGCTTAGGCATTGGCTCTTCGATCAAAGCTTGGCTCGTGTGGCGTGGGAGGCTGGCTTGCGTAAGTTGATCTTGGAGACCGATTGTCTCAAACTGTATWACGCTCTCAAAAATAATAGTTTAGAGTTGTCTTACTTCGGAGTGGTAGTGGTGGATATTAAAGAGTATGCTAGGAGGTGTTTGTCTTGCTCTTTTTCTTTTGTTAGGCGTAAGGGTAATAAGGTAGCTCATAGATTAGCACATCTTAGCCGGTCTTTCAATTCTTTTCGTGTTTAGATTGAAGAAATTCCCTTTCTATTGTAATTTCTAATTCTTCGTATAATTATTTAGGTTTTTCGTTAAAATAATAGCAAGGTACGGAATGATCTATAGAAAGTACACCAGTTGGGTCAATACTTAGTCAACCAATAATGTGCATAGTTTTCACAAGGCCCACTTCTGCTGTTGTGCTTTTATAACTCTTTCGCACAACCCTCAATCTTTTCTGCGTCACTAGAAAGTCAGACCTCCATTTATCATCTGGGTTGTTCTTCCTTATCGTTTACCGCTATATCTGTTTATTGAATTCATCATCCTTGTTTTATTTGTTGATTTAGGCTGCTAATTATGTTGTTCTCGCGTCTTCATACGAGTTCTTTCTTGTGCTTTTTTCATGTTTATTCATTGTTTATTTTGGATACTGATATTTATGTTAATATTAATTATGATGTGACTATTACTAATAGATGATTAATGGTGTATCAAGTTCATATCTGTTATACAAGAGCTGGTTGTATATCGTATAAGGGTAATAAGTATTCTTAAGAAGTTGCCGTGCTTTATGTGTTGGTTTTGTAACGGCTATAGCTCTCTTAACCAGGGTTTGTTACTTTCCCAATTTCATTTTTCTTTTTGAATTTATCCCAGCTCTCAACGTGTTATTCTGTCGTGGGTGTTTGGTCACTCATCCCCTTACTCCGTCGATCAATCACGGTGGTCAATGGTGGATCCTGCCGCAGAAGTCGTTTCCGCTTATGAGGTAATTTGACACTTGTTCGTGGTAGATTTGGCTTTACAATAGGAGATTTGTTATGTTTTTGTGGTTGTTGTTGGTTATCTTAAGTTAATTGTAGCAAAGAATCCATGAATTAAGTAGTTGATTGAATGCTTGAGTACAAATTCTTTAGTTTCCATTGGAAGTGATGGTTGTGTAATTGAAGATTGTTGCCTGATTGCAGTGGATTGTATTTGATTTGTCTGCATTGTTGGATTGTTTAATGCCTTTGAGCTTTAGTATGTTTTATTTATGTTAAGTTGTTCTTGTAGCACTTCTCGTTATGGTAATGGAGTCATTATCTTAATTTTGTATGTATATCTTGACCAGTGTAGCGAATATTACTATGCAAGATTTTGATTCTTAGTTGTTGCTATGCTTTGGCAGTCTAGTTGCTATGTCAGATTTCTTGGTATTTTTTTTTTTACTAAATATGTGCAGATTTCGCTCACTGTAAGGTTAGACCTTGATTGTCTCTTGTTTTTTAATCTGATGCTATGGTTTTATCAATTAAGTTTACATTGAATATCAAATGTTGTTTGGATTAATCGTTGATTATTTTTCAATGTGTGTTGTCATGAGAAGTTTTGTGCCATTGAACCACGCTGTTAGTGTTATATATATTGTCAGTATTAGTTAATGTATTTAGGTTGTATCAACACAGTTACTCGTTCTTGTTTGTGGTGTGTGTTTTTCATTGTACCTTTTCTGGTTTTATCGAGCATGCTCTTATCTCTGTTTAATTGATTCGGTAGTTGTATTTGGTATGACTTGTTGTTATTTATATTTGGCATTGGTATTGATATGAGTTATTTGCTTCCAAGATGTGGATGGGGTAAATGGTTGCAGTCCAACCTTTAAATGTGCCTGGGTCCGACCTCGTTTACAAGCGAATTGCATTGAGTTTGTTCTCTCGAGGAGCCCTAGGCTTGCTTGGCACGGAATGCTGATGTCATACTTTGTAATGATGATGACGTTGATGATGAATTGCTCCGTCTTGCTCCGTGTGGTTGGGATGGTGTATCTAACGCGGGGAAGTGGAGGGCAAGTATAAGAGTATCGAAAGTTCAAGAGGTTTGCCGTGAGGGTGGCAAGTTCATTCAATAGTAAGAAGAAAGCGCTCAACGAGTTGGCGGTGTGAGTGCTAGGTTCTCGGAATTGAAGTCTATAGATAGGCAATAAGTTGGCTAAGAATGAACATCGGTTGAGGATGTGCGAAAGATTGGTAAAATCAAAGAGGATGCAAGAAATGTCCAATGTGACGGCAATAGTTGTATGCATCGGTATCGACTGGAAGGATGGGTTGTGAGGACGGTTGTTTGGACCTAAGAATCATAATCCTAGTCCTATAAAGGACCTAGTTAAGAGTACCGTATGGAGGCTTTAGCAAAGCGCAGAGGTTGGAGACAAGATTCTGATGGATCGACCGTTTCTCAATTTTAATTGGCATGCAACAGAGGGGTGGGCCGCGAGAACACTGTTTCTTGGAGAGTGACTCTACGAATGTAGGCACGGGATAAGAAGAAGAGGATGGAGGGTGGAGATTGTAATGCAATGGTGCTTACTTCAATAGATGCAATGAAATCGGATTTTTTATTCATCGTTGGATTATTTCAGGTATGATGCAGATATATTGTGGGTTGCATGCTCGGAGTCGTGCGGCGACAAGAGCTTGTGCGACGTAGTTTGTTTTGCACACACTTATTTGACAAATGCTTCAAGCTACCTTTGCCACTTTGGGAGTAATCATAATGGGTATCATATTGTTCGCGTGTAGCCTTGATTCACTCCGAAGATGCAAGACATTGGTGGGTCTTCAGCAATGGTTGATTGCCAATGGATGGAATACGCACCAAAGGTACTTGCTGATCAGATTGCAGAATGAGGAAGGCCAGAAGTGGTGATGCCGGACACTAGGCACCGATGGTGTATGGCACATTCACGCAAAGTTGCCTTACAAAGTTGCGGGACATCCTCGGTAAAATTATATTCTAGCAAATTTTGGGCAGTTACTGAAAACATTCATGAATTGATCTGTGATAGAACGTTATAAGCATTTAGTGATTTTTTATAACATTTTGTATGGTTGATACATGAATGATGCTGTTTAAAAACTATTACGCAATTTCGTTCAGTAGCATGCCTTAATTTTCATTTTTTTAATCGATTTCGGTTTTAATAGAATATGTTTCTTTTGAATTTGTTTATTGAGCTTGTCATTATTTTCTTTCTTTCATTATATCTTCCTTTCTATTATTTTTTTTAATGGTTTTTGGTTCATTTTATTGCTACAAGCTGCTTGTTCAAAGTTGGTGATTGTTGGGATTATGTTTGTTAGAATTATACACACAGATTGTATGGCATAATTATTCACATGAAATGTGTTTCATTGTAAATAATCTGCTGTTGTGGTTGTATTTGTTAGAGCACCATATATTAGAATTTCAATCATGTTAGAAATGAATATGTTTTCTGTGTGATTTAGGTAATGAAGAATTAAGGGCGTTGTGGAATGTTGTTTACAATATATAATGAACGAGTTTGATGTAGACGTGGTCTGGCGTCATACGAGTACGATTGCAGTCCATATGATGGTTGAAAATTGTTAGATGAGCGCACAATGTGGGTTCTATTTATGAGTGCATATTTTTGGTCGGGATGCGTTCGCTCAGAGAGTTGAGAGCATTCACATTTTTTTTGACAATTGTGGGTCCAACCAATTTTTGTGAATTGGTGAGAGTCACATAGTGGTGGAGAGTCCGTATTAAGGTGAGTTTGTGATGACACCCATGTGAAGTGCTCTCGTGGATATCAACTGTCGCCGCTGACGATGTTAGGATTTACACTGCACGATAGTTTAGGGCATTAAGTGCATGTGAGGGCGTAACGTATGTAGTATATAAGGAGAGAACAGTTAGATGGAGACAGAATCGGAGTTATGGCGAGGATCGTTGTATGGGTAGCAAAAAGAAGACAACATCCCCCCCCCCTGTGTGCCTGAAATAAACACAAAAATATCACTTTGAAGTCTTCTTGATGATCTATAACTATTCTTTGAAGTTTAACGAATCCAACATATGCCACATGTTCTTGTAAGAGTTTTGAGACGGACGAGGTATGTGTGTATTTATTCGTTTAACCGATAGCTTCACAAAGACATCCGAAATTGTTTATTTTACGGCGTGGCGCAAAGCATGTTGTAATCGCAAGCATACATCCATTAGGTGGTTTCCACGATCATACTGGACAGATGCCGTTACAACGCTTGACGATGGTATCCAGTCTTGATGATTGTCTGATGGTTGCCGCCAGTCGGAAGTGTAAGCGACTGTTTTGAGGGCTTTGAGAAAAACCCTGTGAAGAGGTTCGTTCGATGAGAGAGAGAAGAGAAGACATGGTGATAGTTGAGAGACAATCGACACGTGAAGTCCTTGCGTCTTCACGGTGTAGTTACTTAATGGCTCACGGTGGTGGTACTCCATTGGGGAGAGTGTTTCCCGTCATTTATTCAGTCTAGTTAATGGTTGCCCAATCCACTATGTCTTATGAGCTATGCATATAATGCACCTTCTTTCCTAGAAAGAGGGGTGCGAGGGCGTGTAGGTTCAAAAGTTGTCTGGAACCGGATGGGGTGCTTCCAAAATAGCTTTGCCCTCTGATTGTATTGAAGGTACTGCAGTTGAAGGAGTTAAAGAAAACGTGGTAGCACAACAGGAGACAGTGTATGAACATGTGTTTTTTGTCTTGACAAAATATTAATTTAGTTGTTTTAACTTGTAATTCGTATAACAATTGAATTGTGATTACCTTATCGGTTGGACCTATTAATATTTTAGGGTTGTAAACGAGAACGATGCCACATTCTGGACCGCAAAAAATTCTGTGGGTTGATCTATTAATTTTATTTTTCAAATGAATTAGTAGGTTTTGTTCATCTATTTGGATGGCTTTATGTAGAATTATTGATTAAGGTTTTTTTTGTCTAGGTAAAAAGACAGAAATGTGACGTTCTCGACGGGCGTAAGGTATGTTGTGGTCGGACTCGATGACTGAATTGTGTCAAGAGGAATGGGTTGGCATTTGTTGACTTTACCTGAGTCGGTAAGTATTCGGAATAATCACGAATCTTCTCTTTTTCTGTTTGATTAATCACGATATTTATCGTTGCATGGTTATTTAGCATCCTATTTCAGGTTGTTGTGATGGTTGTCAATTTTGTGTTGGTTGGTTATTTGACTTTATTTCATTCAGATGTTGTCTGCTCTTACTCAACTCTAAATTTTTTCATTAAGTATTTATCTCACTACCAGTTTTTATGTGAGCGCAATGCGATTTAGTGTGTGTATTTTGTTAAATTCTATGTTCTATTTTTTTCTTTTCCATTTCCAATTCAATTCATTCTGAGCTGTTGTCTTATTCTACAGTTATCTTTGGGTGTTGCTTATTACTTCGCTCATGTTGCATGTTGGCGTTTGTATAGTGCAGGTTTGGATGGATGATACCAAGTTTCTCTGCGTTCGTACCTGTCTGAGTAATATTTTTGGTTTTATATATCCTTACTTGGCTTTCAAGCAAAGTCGTACCAATGGTTTTTATGTACTGTTTGTATTATTTGAACAAATTATTGAGGTCACATAATGGGCCTTGGACTTTGTATATCCATCAATGGCGGTTTGAATTCGCAGTGTTTGACTTCTGTTATTCATTGCTTTAGCTTTATGACTTCTTATTTATTAGATCAACTACATTAGTAATTGGAATTGGGCAATGTTGAAAAGTGCCAGTTAGGCTATTTGGCCTCTTACAGTTATGTCATAACATTGTCCACTGGGGCTGAGTTTCAATTCAATTTTTTACATAACGAAGCTTTCGACTTAAAATAGTGCATAAAATATTAATATTTTAATTAGCAAACCACAGAATGTTACCTAAGTCACTCCTTGTTGTTTGATTCGAATTGTACATTGTTGCAAACCTTTTTAGCGTTCCATCATTGTGTACTCAATACAGTACATCTCGGCTAGGACACTTGACACCGTGGCTAATGATGGCGACTCACGCGAGTGTGAACGAACCATAGCGTACCAGGAGGAGTACATCAGACGGTCGTTTACTAGCACCAACATAGTTAACTTTCTGCCACATTCTTACTTGCACCAATATGTCAAGGACAATTGCATCCTAGCAAATATCTATGGGTTATCTCGTCACTCTGTCGAATACATGCAACATAGAACTGAAATAACAACGAAAAGGCATGTTTGTAACTAGATTACTTCTCCAACTCTTCACCTTAGCAATCGGCTTCGATTTCGTCTATCTTTGGACTTTTTAACTTACTATGATCCATTGGACTTTGATCAACGATGTTTGTGTCATAGATATTTTGATTAAACGCAAACGGGAATTAACGTTAGTGTGGATGTTACATAGAAGAACTCTAGACCACCCACGTCTGTAGGTCTGCAACAGTCAGCAATGCTGTAAGCGACTGTGTTTTTCCAGCTCCTTCACCGGCTATTCATTACACTTTCTGTTGAAGCCCCACCCACAAACGGTCTAAAGGAGACCATTGTTGAATTATATGTACTCATGATAATAATATATTATTGAGGACATATATTAGTGAATGGCTATTTGTTTACCTCGTCTCGTATGGTGGTGTTGTTGATGAATGTGTTTTAGTTGTTGACCTTATAAAGTATAGACTCATAATGATAATGACACCACACCATAATAAGACATTGTGTCTACAATATTCTCCTCTCATATCATTACCTGCATTATAACCAAGGAATTTATCTCAATACAGTTAAAAGTAGCGAGTTCAGTTTAGTTTGTTATTTCAATAAATGACACATTCACTACATCTACTTCACTAATCCATCATCTCATTTACAACATACTTTACTTCACTAGTATTACTGATATTTGTTGATGGTCTCTTCAATTTGAAGCCCAAAAACAACAGAATACAAAAAGGTATTTAAGTCTACTTAATAAAATTGGCCATGTACATGGGGCGAGATGTGTGTTAACACTTGGCCGCATTCACATCAAACCAATTAAACATAATTTCGGGTACTAATTTCATGTGCGCCCAATTCGTTCACTTTAAGTAAGTTGGCCATATAACTAAAACAATAATTCTATTAGGCCATAAACTTTGCAGGAATGGACTACTAAACAATAACATACACATTACACATGGGCCCAATAACTCGAACAGAAACACGTATGTTCAATCTAGACTTAATTAATCTTTCGCCTCCATAGCATGCATTAAAGACAGCTTTCGAAGCGAATGTAAGTCACTCTCAATTGCACAGCACCTGAACCAAATTGAGTAAAAATACATTAGCAAGATTGGTTATAATTCAAAAATACACTTAGGTCGTAAACTATTACTTGATTGAGGCCCAATACTTGTCCGTTCTCCATCAGCCGGGCTCTTGGAGATTTGAAACACGTGAGCTTTGTTCGTAACACAAAGTTCCTCGGTTAATTCATCAAGAAGGGCGGGGCCATTGCATATCGATACCACTACGACTGTGGAACAAATTCCAACGTTCGCTTTCGAGTCCTTGCTTCGTTATATAATGCAGTGGTTGATGCATTTGTACCATGCCATCAAATTCTCTTGAAGGAAGGTCTACATACCCCTAGTTCCTATTGATGGTTCTGTTTGTGATTGTTCATTGATTGGGACTTTTAGTGCATTATCTCATAACATTCAACCGGAACAGATTGGCTAGCATATTAATTTTCTTCTCTGTAGTGTAAATGTCAAAGAATAATTATTGGCATAGAATAACTGAATCCGCGGGATAAGATCCAATGTGCCTCTAGCGAAGACCCAACTTGTATAAGGAGCTCTTATCAATTACGGAGAGAGGATCCGATATAACCTGTAAAACTTGGGGATAGTTTGTCACCACCATGAGTCCAAATAAAATAGCTGAGCTCAGAGCCTCAATGTTACGAAACCGTGGCAATGTCAGTGAAATCGGAAGTTGGCTGGACGCAAACCCTCACCATCACATGTTTCCGTTGTCATTCATCACTTTGGTAAGTTTGAACAATGTACGGCCGTTGGGTGTGTCGACTAATGTGGAATATTATCGCCGGGACTTAAGAATCCTTTCGGTCTCATTTCTACATAAAACCGGTGACATCGATTTGACTGCTTTTCACTAGATTAGAGTGTCATTAGGCTTGTCAACTCGGGTTAATTGATCTTTCATAAATTTTGGATGAATTTACAACTGCTTCAGCACGTGTTACATCTCTGTAGTGATTTGAAAGTTGTTTTTGAGGCATGAATATGACATCATTTACATCTGACTTGTTGGAAATTGATTTGTAACCACCTGGTTTGGGTTCGATTTTGAGGGGAGACTGTTTAAATATCTTCGATAAGCGGGACTATTATTCCAGCTCAAATCTGATCCAGGGTCGATTTTAGATACAATGATCGGTCGAATGATACAACTAGCAACATGCCATAAAGCTTCATTGGTCAGGTAAGGAATCCAAAGTGCAGCTTAAAATTGACAACAACAAAAGTGCACGAATCCTTGGTATTTGTTTCATACAATTGAAGCGACCTATTGTTTCATTCTTATCATAGTTGCCCAATCGTACCAACTCACTGATGACACGTACGATTGATTATGTTAGAGAATGACTGGCGCATCTAATATATTTTGTAATATACATACCTTTTCTTTCTGATGTGATCTAAGATTTTGATTAAAGTTGTTTATTAATTAATTGTACTTTTGAATCTTCTACTGGAATCAATTAAATGCAAAAATATCTTAACTATGTAATTAATTTAGAAATCTATGAATAATAGGTGGCATTTAATCAATTATTAACTATCATCCATTACATTTAGAAGTGTGGACATTTTTAATTTTCTAGAGTTATGCCGTGTAGATAATATTAACACTACTTAACAGTAAAATAATACACATATCAGTAATAGATCACTAAATGATACCAAATATTAAATTCATATTAAAGATTCATCATTTCAATCATTAAAAAAAACAGTACTTCGATTCTGAATTTTATGTAAGTGGTATTCGTGATTAGTGTGGCAATCAATTCCGAATCGCTCGACTCGCGATACGATATAAATAAGTCCGACTCCAACTTCGATAAAAAATCCACGCAGATTGGAAAGAGGGTCATAGTATGATTGTATTAAAAATATCTATACTATCACGACTCCGAATTCTCACATATTATCATTTAATTTTATATTTTATTCGACTAGTTTGACTCCCACCTCGTTCTTATAAAAAGGATAATGAAAGAACTTAATGGGGACGAACATAAATCATATTAAAGTAGATATTTTCACAATTCATTAAGATATTAATGGGGGAGAAAACTTTGATTTCAGGTCGGAATCGGAGTGGGATCGATTCTCGGATCGGATATGTAGTCGGAAATTGATTCAAATCCGACTTCCTATAAGGCCGGAGCGGATTATGCGATCAAATACTTGTATGTGAGCAAAGTACATGAGTCAACCCAGACCTACAACTAACCCTACACCTAAACCTAGACTAACCAACACCTAAACTAGACTACCTAAACCCTAAACTAACCCTGACCCTAACCCTAGACCCTAGACACCTAACCTATCACCTACACTACCCCTAAACTACTAACCTAACTCACCTAGACACTCACCCTAACCTCACCCTTCAGACTAACTCCTTCAACCTACGAGACCTAATCAAACCTAAACCAACGAGCTAAATACAACATAGAGAACAACCTTAACCTAACCACGATACTACAAACCCTACTAAACACGACCTACCAACCACGCTAGCCTGATCCAATAGACATAATTGTATCAAATCCCAAAAAAGATCGAACCAATACAATCTCCCAAATGCGTCCTTCACCCATTAAGTAAGCGATAATACCTATTATATATCAACAAGGAATTATTGATTTTTTGTTATCAGAAATAACCTAACGATTTAGGACAACTTGGTTATCTAATTGTCCTAATCTTCAAAGGGATTCATACGCCTTATTTCTAAACGAAAACAGAGACCATAATCCTTGACAGTTCAACAAACATTTAAAATATTGCTAGTATAAAATGTAGACGCTTGGAATGACAATTTCAAGTTTATTAAGAATAAACATTTAACTGGAGAACACGGATGATTTTTTTTGTAAACCTTTAATTGATAGTGTTGTGTTGTTCGTTTGAGGCGACAAAAAAATTGCAAGCTCTGTAGTGGTAAAAATATATATGATATTAGAGTAAAGAATAGACAACCATAATTTTAGAATTTTCATAAGCGATACTTTAAATTATATATATTTGACATCATTCTAATAGAATTAAGATTAAAGAAGGGTGGTTAATGCTATTAATTGTTATCATTGCATTTAATTGCCAACATAAGAAGACAGAACGCTTCAAAATTAAATAAGGGATTTAATTACATAAAAAATGTGTTCCTTGTGGATGTTGTTTCCGTATTAATAGTCCGTTTCGTTAACACGCTGGCGAACCAAGCCTCTATATACGACAATTAGATGGTTGAGCGGGACATAAAATTTCTATAAGGGTACTACTTTAATGTGCGAATTAGTAAATTGGTATTATTGTATTTTTTATAATCCAAAAACGTATGTTTGTGCAGAAACTAAGGTTATTGAGAAAAATACAAAACTTCCAATGAAACAAAACTGTCAATGACAGTCCTTGCAATAGGTGTCATTGTCAAAATCTTTTTAACACCAAAACATTACACCTTGCACAACGCTTAAAAGGTTTAATACTCTAAACCGTTTAACGATGCAGTAAACGAAAGATTGCACTAGTGTTAAAGAATTCTCCATCCCAAGAGCATAGTACCCTAGGATACAACAAAGTGGGAGGGTGACAAAGTTGACAACTAATAAGTAGTACACGTTTCGGAGTTATATTATACCAACACAGCTCCACAAATCTTTACACAACCAAGTAACAAACTCACACTTTCGATCTACACAATGGCAAATCAGGAACTCAGTTGTCCTCTACACGAAAAACAAGCCAACGTTTTGTAGGGAGATTGCACTTTGTCATACCCCCAACATGCAAATCAGCAAGAGAACACACAAAGAAAATTCAACAGAAAATCCATGACCAATTCCCGAAAAATCCTCAATATTGTGAGCTCTTCGATAACACACAGTGCCGGCCATCCGAAAGGACGATGGGGGTCGATCGACAAAGGACGATGGGGGTCATCGAAGAAAAGAAGATGCAAGATGATTATAAACCTAACAGAAGAGAGCACAAACGGGGATTCTCTCCTCATGTTCGGGCGGCAGGTTCCATTCGTCGGAATGACAGAACGCATGAGCATCATCCAGGAGCAAACCCAGGTGACAGGGATTTCCATTGTTATGAAACCGGAATGCATTGGGTCCTGCAGCTTGCTGATGCGTTATATGGTTGGCCCCCTTGAGATTAAGCTTCAGACGGCAAGACATGAACAAGAATGGAACTGCGGGAGTCCAACGGACTAAGGTGGAGACCAATTGGTGGAGGGAGTGGTACTAGCAATTTGATTTTCTATAGAAGTAACATATAGAGAATATTATATAAAACGCTTATTTTTTTTAGCACATGTTAGTATTGTACTTTAATATAGTGCCTAGCATGGATTTGTTTGAACTAACATTGAATGATAAACAACAAAAAAAATGATGATTAAATGATGCTAAGCAAAATATTAAACATTTCCAAGTTGTCAGGCTCACTTTCGACATTAATTATCACCATCTTTGTTGTCTATTTTGGATTAATTGTTTTTTTCATTTTCTGAGATTAGTTTCATTAGCAGCAAGTTACCTTTTGTATAATGTTTAGGCATCTCTCAGTGTGGTTATTAGTCTACTATGTAACACATGAATATGATTGTATGCATTACTGATTTCAACCTTTAAGCGACAACCTAAATGTTTAAAATATAATTTGCCAGCACTTGGAAGAATTTCAGACGTGTTGTCAAAATACATTATTGGAGTCCTTTGCAGAGTATATTTTTAGTAAAGCCAACTTCCGTGTCAGTGTTACAACACGTGTCTAATGTGCAATTGTATCGGTGCATGTGAATAGGACCCGTTCAGGCAAATGAATAGGTCAAGCTGATTACTATTGACATGATGCCACAACACGATGAGCCTTCAACACTGGCGCCGGTCAATTACGATGAAAGAACTACACCGTTGTGGGCCACTTTGCAGAGAAGGACCGAGAGCTTTGTCTTGTTAATGTGGCGACATCCGTACTCACAAAAGACTGTTGCAGAGGCTAAGTTCTATGAACAGAATCAGTTATTGTCGGAGCAGGGCCCGTCATCTTCTGGACTCAGGTCGTCCGTTACTTAGGAGTGTATTCGATTTGAATGGATGCTAACACTGTTATATTGCTTTTCTACTTTGGATTGACATTTTTTTTGGAGTTAAAATGGGTCAGTTGTAGTGGTTTGTGGGATGGGTGAATTGGGCTTTTAAGTTTTGCTTTTGGATTGTTTGTAAAGGCCAGGTATTATTCAGTTTTGTTAGAGAGCCAATGTATTTTTTAGGTGAGGCATGTATGATATGTTGCATCCATCATAACATGTTTATGGATGATTAGAAGTTGCATGGTTACTTTAAACTTGCCCTTTACAATCACCAACTATCAGAAAGAAATTTAATTTTGGCATAATAACCTTCACAATGTGGGCTTCGCCGCCTATAGGCAGGGGCGTGATCAGCTTCAGTGTCATGGGTTGAGCCATGGAATCCGCATGTGAATGCGTGGCGTGGTATCGATAGGGGATGCCACGTGCCTATTAGGTTATTCACGGCGCCCGAAACATTGGTGCCAAATTAATGGCCCACGTCCAATCAAGTAACCAGTCGTGGGTTCGGGGACATGGTACGAATCAGATCTGTACCCAATCGCCCCCATGTAGGCCTCTACTCGTCTCATGTGTTCCATAAATCATAAATGATTCAAAAGAGCTATTGATTTGACTTTGAAGCGCATTGTTACTAGGTGGTTGTATTATGAACAACCGCTGACTTCTACAATGGTAAAGGCGATCCTTGATTGTTAGTCAATGATTTAAAAGTGCTTTAGAAAACGTCGTCCATGTTATTGACTTTAATGTGACAAGCACGATAAATTCCGGTCTGTCTTAAAACTATATAAAGTGTGATATAAGATATATATACACGAAGACATGAAAAAAGGTTAGTAGGATAATAATATGATGTATGTCTCCTCACCTTTCACTGCAACAATCAATCGTTAGACAAAACTCAAGGAATCGCCTTTCGATTGAAATTGCTAATTGAGACAAACAACGCGTTAGTATGCTAATATATGTATAATAGATGAAAAACCAAAACCATAGACAATAAATATTAAGAAAAACCTACATATTTACATGAACGATTTAAGTATGAGTTTTCTACTTGTTTTAATTGATTAAAACTCAAATAGTGGTTAATCAATTAAAGAGACAAAGGAATTGAAAGAGTGAAGAGAAGGTTTTTGTGGTATCTCAGATTTATAGCCCTTATTTCGCTTTTGAATCGAAGAGAATCGATGCTTTGAATCGAAAGATGTGTTTGGTGTTTTGAGAGTGTATTAGATGTGTTGTGACTTGTGTCTGTGAAGTTGAAGTTGATGAAGGTAGTGTAATTGAAAATTGTGCAGTGTAGGTGTTTAAGTCGTGAATTGTGCGTGTCTCGAACTGAGCAAGGCAAAGGGGTATTATTAGGCCGAGGGCAAATTTGGAGCAAAGGAACCTGCGTATATCGCCTGAATGAGCGTTATAGCCCTATGGGGAGCGATATATCGCTCTATCCAGCGTATATACGCTGCTCATTTTCATTGAGTGGCAAAAACGTATTATTGTTGAGACGTATATGACGAATGTGGGCGTACCATCCTGGTGAGCGTATATACGCTCCATCTCTGCGTATATACGCTCATTTCGATATTTCTTTCCAAAAACTCGAAATATTTCGTTTCCTCCGATTTTATTCGTGATATCCTTGATTCGACGCACTAACACCTTGCTCCAAGCAAGGATTTCTAGAATGTTCTAGAAGGTTCCACGTATTTCGGAGTATTTTTCTATTATTCACGATTTTCTGCGTATTCTGCGTATCAAACTTGAAAATTCATAGAAAATCATAGAAAAATCAGAAAAATAATTTAAAAATATTGGCGATTCAGAAAAAATGTGACGCACAGATGAAACAAAAAGCACGAGAATCCATGCTTAACTCGTTTGAAAACCTTTGAAAACCTTTGAGTATCGAGACACGAAGGAAAATATGTTGCCTTGTAGTGCTTTGCCAATATTCCGGTACGACCTCACGTATTTCCACTTCGTGAGTTCAAAGCATCTTTCTGAGTCGAAACAAACGCGAGAGCGGTATGTTTCATCACGGATTACTCATTTGGACACATTTTCAGGTGTCTACAGAAAGCCCACTTTGCGGTCTGACGAGAGTACAGTCCGTAAGACGCAAGTCAAAGTATTCGATCGGGCGGAGAAGCCTTTAAGACGTTCCACCTGAGTACCCTTTTTCGCCAGTACTGCAAACAAAGGTTAGTTTTACAACTGTAGCGTGTTTCCATGCGGTTCGATGTGTTGTATGTCTGAGTCCTTGGGGATATTCCCCGTTTGGTTGACTGGAGAATGCAGGCGTCCATGCTTTCCGAGGAACTTGGCATTGACTTGAAATGATAGCTAATTCAGGATTAAGGATACTGGTGACGACATAGGTCGTTGTTTAATGGTCTAGCGAAATTTGCTGCAATGTTGGACTTGTAACTTGTGACCTGATATTGAGGATGGCAGGTCATTGATTTTGAAAGAGTCTATGAATTTGGAAGGGCCTTGTCTAGTCTGATTCTGACTAGTTTGAGAGTCATTGGATTTAAGGGTTTTCTAGGTCTGGTTTTAGACATGGTCGGAGAGAGTTTTTTTTGAATTGAAGCGTCTTTGCTATGTCTGATTCTAGACATGTTCTGATAGAGTCATTGACGGAGTTTGTCTAGGTCTGGTTTTGTACCGGTTTAGAGAGTCATTGAAGAGCTTTGTTAGGTTGGTTGTAGACATTGATGTTTGAAATTGTCAGTCGTGACGCTTTGAAGTGCTTTGTATGTTGGCTCATGTACTGATTGAGGGCTTGAATGGCAGTTAGTCGATTCTGAAGTCATTTTGAAATGGTTGGTGAAAGAGTCCATCTAGGTTGGTTCAAGACAATGTTGAAGTGTCTTGTTAGGTCTGTTCTAGACATGATTTGATGAGTTGTCTGTCTGATTCATTAGATGATTTAAAGTGCTTGTTAGGTCTGCTTTCTAGACATGTATTGAAGGATTGTCTAGGTCTGATTCTAGACATGATTTGGAAAGTTGAACTTGTTAGGTCTGATTCTAACATGATTTGAAAGTATGTTGAATTTGAAAGGTCCAGTTAGGTCTGGTTTTAGACATGATTTGAACGGCTGTTGTCTAGGTCTGATTCTAACATTAAGTGAAGTGGACTTTGAATTTGAAAGAGTCAGTCAGTCTGGATTCTGAATATTGAAATTGAGCTTGTCTAGGTCTGATCTTAGACATGATTTGAAAGTGACTTGATCAGTCTGTTCTAGATGATGAAGTGATTGCTAGGTTGATTCTAGACATATTTGACAGTGCATTTGAATTTGAAAGAGACAGGTCCAAAAGTATCTTCTAGATTTCACTTGATAGCAAAAGACTTGACAGTAATAGGCTAGGAACAAGCACCAACTGGAAATTAAGGAGCCATGTGAAACAGCCCCAGCGAGGCTTGTAGTTTCGCTTAGAGTCAATGGGAAGGTGAATGGATTGTCTGGTGAGTCGCCCAATAAGATTAACTAACAGGTCAGGTGGTTTTCTTTGGATTGAGTCATGGTCCTTGAAGGTGACCAAAGACATCGCTATTGTCCGAAATAAAGGGTCAATTGTTGGCAAGGGTCAGATGTGGCTAGGATACGAGGTTGGCCGAATGATGTTGTGGTTAACATGTCTATGTTGAGTTTAATGGCAAAATTATCGATTTTAGCAATGTCAAAGCAACTCAAAAAGGCCTTCCGAATGTTGGAAAATTTGTTTATGCTTGTTGATGCGGTTCGACCTCGAAAGGCTCCTAGTATCCTACGGAATCTCAGACAACGTCAGTTTGATTAATGATTGAACATGCTCGTGTAGAGAGGGCTTTTTGTGGTTGTAATGTGGGCTGTGTTTGAGGGTTGAAAAAGGCTTGATGTTTATGAGTGACCACGCGCCGCAGTGTGTTTTTTAGGTCTTGCTTTTATTTGATCTGGCTTTGTGGATTGAATTGTTGCTATTTGAGCTTGTTGATTGAACTTTGATTTTGTCTCGTTTTTTTTTTTCTTTTTTTGCCCATGTTACTTTTTCTTTCTTTCTTTTGAACGTGTCTTTTCTACGCACCGTTTGTCAAAGGGTTAGGTATATGGTGGGTGTGAAAGAAGTAGGCTAATTGGATATGTTGTTGGCTCGAGGTTGCAAGGGTTTTTGACTTTGTGTGTCAGGGAATGGGAGGAGTCATTTGTTGGGCTGTGAAAGAGGCCTTGGGGCATTGTTCAAATTAATATGATCAGCATTAATTAACCAATGTGGCAATGAGTTGTTGAGACTGATAGAATTGAAATAATATTGCCAGAAAATGACATCATTTATATTGCAATGAGAAAATTGAAACTACTGGCTTATTCAAAACTACAAGACTCAAAGACAGTGAATTGAAAGAATATAGCTAGACAGACTCGATGAACTCAATCTCAAGAAGGCGATGATGATCCCAGCGCTTGGGGTGATTCTAGTTTAGATGAGTGGGTTGGTTGGTGTTGTCTTATCCTTCGCCGAGGGACTGGCGGAGGCGACATCTTAACCATGTCTTGATCTGTGCTTAAAACGTGCATTCTCCAAGTGGTGTGACCCTTCTTGTGTAAAAAAGAATTGCATAGCGCTTGGGTTCCATTCCTAGATTTCTTATCATCATGTAGGTCGGAGTGGTCAATAGGAGCAGTGCCCCTTTGCAGTTAATCTATCAAAGCTGCTCTAGTCTACATTGGAGAAATGTCCATAGGGTCCTCGAGCCGTTGTGAAAGAGCCGGATGGTTCAGAAGAGTTGTCATTAGGTTAAATGTGGCTGATTTATCAGTGTTGGAAAGGAGGAGACACTTTCTTGTTAAAGCCCCACCGTTACCCTTAGACTTTGGTATGATACTCTTCTTCAACCAGGTGGGCCACCTTGTAGAGCAGTAATGAATCATGGTTGTAACTTAGTGGCTTCTCGATACTTGCGGGCTGAAGGTTCTTGATGACATTCGACTTGCTATTCCTCATTCGGTCGTTGGTCATGTTAGAGCGGCTCTCCTCACTTTAGGAAAGTAGAGATTTTCTCTCACTTGCTTGGTGGCCTCCAGTTCACGGAGACGCAGGGAAAGTGGGAATTTACTGTACGCTTTAGGATTCGTGTGCTGATATTTCCCCAATAGAGCTGGTTGTCGAGTCTTGAACCACCTGAATGGCATAGTGTCAACATTAGGGACACGAAGTGATAAGCTTTTGCTCATTCCTTAAGGACCATCAGTTTTGAAAGGGGAGGTGTCTTGGGTCTTCGTTTCCTTGAAATTGGCAAATAGTGATGACGACTCTTGGACAGCTGGCCTTAATTCTCATACAGAACAAGGCCTTGAACTGATTTTCGACTTCTTTGACAACTTTCTATGTTCCCACTTTTTTCGTCTCAGTCTTGAGGAGGGCGTGGTGTCTCAGCTCGTCTTCTCCTCCCCTTAGACCTCGAAGGTTTTTCTTGGGTCCCTTTCTTTCAGTCCCAATGCTCTTTTCTTGGGCATCAAGGCGAGATTACCGCTCAGTTTTGAGATAGCGTTAGCATGTTGTTCTGTTTGCCATATGGGGAGATGGTTTGGTGATCGAAGAGCGCGTCGGGTTTGGCTTCTTGTTACTCTTCTGGGCCCAGGACAGTTGCGGTCTTTGCTATCTTTGCTGAAATCAAGAATTACACTTTAGACCAGAACAAAGATTGAAACTCTTTAGAACAACCTAACTCAAGTCTTGAGGTTCTGGACTAAGGAATTGACTCGAAAGTAGACTTGATGGGCTAGACCTAAAAACTGATTTAAGGCGCTAGATCGAGAAGATTCAAACCTAAGATGGGCTATTTCAGAATTAAGGACCTCTTAGACTAGAGCACCTTGAAATTGATGGGCCTAGGTTGAGTCAATGAAGACCTAGCTCAGTTTTTAAAGGCTTGGGATTGGATTGAAGCGAACCTATTAGATTAGGCTCTTGGGTTGAAATTGAATTGACACTCATTCAGACTCGGAGTTCTTGATTGGAATTGAATTGAACCTCACTTTAGTTTGAGGTCAAAAAGGTCGAATCTACGATTTAAGATCTTGACGGAATCGACCTAGGTAGATCTAGGTCGTGGAGTTTGAATTGAATTGGATTGAAATGGGCTAATGGATCAACACTTCATGTTTGAACCAAGATTAAGGACTGGCTTGTTAAAATTGGACTGACAAGAGTCAAAGTTAACAAGCCATTGAATGAAACACAAACATTTAATTCACTTCAAGCAGGCATTAAGTACTATAAGTCGTCTTGGTTAAGTCTGTAGCTGTACCATGCCTAAGAGTAGGCTGGGCCAATTACCACCACATTTGGATGTATGAGCGAGTACCCTTTATAATGCAACGCATCTGTAACACGTGCATCGCGCGATGGGCGGGATAGTTACCTTAGCCATGTGATAATTAACAATGCACCAAGATATAAATCCCCCTTAGGTGATCCGGCAATTGAACATGCCCATATTGAGACCAAGTTGCCTAAGCTGCCCTATTCGAGGGTAAAGCAAAATTCATTATGATTAAAAGGAACTACGAGACTTTCACAGTCTGTCATCACCAAATGGTGATTTCCCCAGTGAGTCGCCCAAAAACTGTAGGGCTTTAGCATCCCGCTAGGCAGGGCGTGACCTCAGGTTCGTGTCTGGAGTTGGCCTGAATTCGCATGTGAATCGTTGGGGTGTGTCATCGATTCGAGGGTCGCCACGGTGCCTATAAGGTTATTCGGACGCCCGAACATTGTGCCATTATGGCCCCACGTCAATCAGTACCGTGGTTCGGGGACATGTACGAATCGATCTGTACCCATTCGCCGCAATGTAGCGGTCTACTCGGTCTCATTGTAGTTCATAAATCATACAATTAGATTCAAAGAGGCTACTATTGATTTGCTTGTTGAAGCGCATGCATTACTAGGTGGGTGTATATAACAACAATACTTTACGACATGGATAAGGGCGATCACTTGATTGTAGTAAGTTATAAGGTGACTTATGAAGGTCGTCCATGATTATCTGCTTTAATGTGCAAACCATAATTCGTCTTGTTTTAACAATATTTACAGTGATATAAGATTATATACACGAAATGAAAACAAAGGTAGTTAGGCTTAATCTGTAGTGTGTCCTCCTCACCTTTACTGCAACAAATATCGGACAATAATAACTAAGAATCGCTTTCATGATTGCTTATTGAGAACAACAACGGTTAGTATTGAATACATATGTTATAATGAAACCACAAAACCTAGAACAATGAATATTTAAGAAACCTACTATTTCATGAACGTTTGGATTAGTTCTACATTGTTTTAAATTGAATAAACTCAACATAGTGGTTTTAACAAATTAAAGAAAAAGGAATTGAAGAAGTGAAAGAAGAGTTTTGGAAGTAATCTAGATTTGATACCCTATTTCGCTTGTTGAACGAGAGAATCAGTGCTTTGCATCGAAACGAATGGTTTGGTGTTTTGAGAGTTTATGATGTGTCTTGTGCTTGTTGTCTGTTGAAGTGTGATTGTGGTGTTGTGTGTATTTGAAAATCGTGTGAAGTGTAAGGTGTTACGTCGTGCATTGTGCGTGTCTCAACTGAGCAAGGCAAAGGGTATTTATAGGCACGAGGAAATTTGGGAAAGGGAACCCGCGTTATCGCTGGATGAGCGTACTATACGCATGGGGCATATATACGCTCTCTCCAGCGTATTACGCTGCCGTTTTCCATTGATTTTGGCAAAAGTATGTATTGTTGAGCGTATATACGCTGGATGTGGAGCGTATATACGCTCCTGGTGAGCGTATTACGCTCAGCGATCTGCGTATTACGCTCACTGATTACGTGTATTCTTTCCAAAACTGAAATATTTCGATTTCCTCCGTTTTATTCGTGATTTCCTTTGATTCGACGACCTAGCACCCTTGCTCTCCAACAGGATTCTAGAATGTTCTAGAGGTTCCACGTATTTCCGGAGTTTTTTTCAATTATTAACGTATTTCTGCGTATTCTGCGTTTAACATTGCAAAATTCATAGAAAATCATAGAAATCAAAGAAAAAAAATTTAAAATATTGGGGATTCAGACAAATGTGAGCACATGATGGAAAACAAAAAGCACGAGGATCGCCGCTTAACTGTTTGAAAACCTTGAAACCTTTGAGTTATCTGAGAAAACGAAGGAAAATATGTTTGCCTTGAAGTACCTTGCTCATATTCCGAGTACACCTCAGTATTTCCACTTTCGTGAGTTAAAGCATCTTTTCTGAGTCGAAACAAAGCGAGACGGGTATGTTTCATCGCATTACTCATTTGGGGAGACACATTTTCAGGTGTCTCACAACATATCATTTCTACGATATGTTATTACAACTACTAGTGAGTCAATTGAACCACCTGGAAAAAATTCGGCCAATTACACATGGTATAGAACAAACCATGAGTCAATTGTAACAGACAAATAGACTATTGGCCAGGCCCATTAATGTAAGATACCACTAGAAGATAACAGGTCCATTAAATCCAGTCCAATATGCATTATTACCATTAAAAAGCAGACATCCAACAATAAGGCCACTTTATTCAACACACAAAAAAACAAAGTCAATATACCTACAAACTACATGCATACATTACACCAATCTTTGATACACTTGCGATATAATAGTCAATCGTTAATGAAGAAATTTAACCGATCACCAATCGTACTAATAGTAGACACACAAATAACAGCGCAATACTAGAATAAATACAATTACAGATTCTAACCACTACATATACTCAATTGATAGACATTTCGTCGTCTGATAGAATACTTGTTCCTGGCTTCAACGAGGGTTGCTCAGCATAAGCAACATCGCTCCCTAGAGACACGAACCTGCAGGAGGAAATATAATATTCTGCTTAAAAAAGGCGAACTACAAATCAATAGACGATCTATAATTACGCCCCATTTCTTCATCCACTGTCTAATCAAGCGCCTTCAATCGTCCATGTGTCAAACCTCACATGGTTATCAGCCCCGTGATTCTCATTCTTCTGTATCCAAAACGACTTTACCCTTAATCCACACATTAATTTTCATCTGCCTCAGTAATTCATCAACAAGTCCAATCACAAAAAATATCATTGAATTAATTAATAAGTTGCAATGCTTACACTGAACATGTACAAACACCCATCCCGGCAAACCTCCACTAAAAGATTCCCAACTCCTACATCAGAACACTCTCACTTCTTGGTACAAAAACCAATTGTAACTCGGAATCTGCTGCACCGCCAGATGGAATAATTCTTTCGAAGTCTCCTTACATGATTGTGCTAGACTAATTTAAATGGAATACAAAGAAACACGTTTAACTACCAAGAATCCCTCCTCGAAGGGCATCATCCAAGCTATCACATAAACAGCTGCGTAACGGATAATTCGTCCTCGGTCTACATGGACAACCGCGTGCCCTATATCAACAACCTGTCGACCTCCCCTATTTCTGCTCAATCGCTAATGTTCTCTGCTCAAGTTCTGGAGAAAATTTCAGAACATCTATTTTTTTCCTTCGGTGAAGACCTAATCATCTAACCTGAGTTGGGGACATTTGCTTCTTCCTCCCAAAGACACGAACTCATTTTAAGGGTCGAGTCCTAGTCTTAACTCAAAACTACAACGATAGTAGGCAACTTCAGGTCAACTAAGTATAGCCAATCCTCAACAACCAGTGGTTCTCTACCCACCTTTTCTCCTATCTTCAGAACCGTTGAACAATCTTGACCAAACTTCACTCTACTATCACATTGCTCGCTGCAACAAACAAAATACATCGTCACACATAAAATTCAGCACATAATTTTACACTCTCATCAACAACAAATTGAATCCAAATATTACTAAGACTACTCCACATCTTTATTTGAAGAACACGCACGATACTTTATGATTTAATTTCATGAAACCTTGTGTTATTTAATTTAAATATCAAATCTTGTATTTAATGCATGAACTTACCCTTGATTTCGTAGAAGCTTTCGCATACTAAGCCACTTGACGCATTCTTCACACCTGCACAACGATACGATCTCCTGATAACATATAAGTTGGCACTTCAGCACACCGAAACAATAAACATCACGGACAAATATCTAATAACACCAACCATACCTGATATCCTTAATCAATGATTGTCTTCCACTTGTACTATCTCTTTCTGCAACTAGTGATCAAATACCATAAACACGGACAACGACGAACGGCAGACCTAATAGACCGCTGGTAAACAGCTAGCATAGCTGTTAAACACACTTTTGGAACCTTCCACTAGTCACTTGGGAGCAAACATATCAATCGTGGCAATCCAAATCACTCCTACTTATACCCTCTAGACGTCTGGAGTATTTCAGATCTATGAATCATCCTCAACGAACACATCCCACAATCTGAAATATCATAACATATAGCTGTATCCACGACACCAGCACCTAAATTTTACTTTATAGGTATTACAATAACACACTCTATCATACACAGTTCGTGTAAGAGGAGATTGTAATCTATATTGGGAATACCAACTACCATAACAACTTCGACAGAGTCATACTCATATTGAACGAAATTCTTGAACTATACGCAACATACAATCATCCACCTAATAATTCACTCCCTAATCATCGCACAGCATTTCAATTAAAGGACAATTAACATTCAATTAAGGAAATAACAACCTAATTTTCGATCACATTCAGGAACCTCACGAATCGGATTCAATTCACAGTTATCCAAATTTTAACAATTCAATTAAAGGAAATTACAACAAACTACCAGAAATCAACTAATTAAAATACTACTCCGACGAACTATTAACGATTGCGAATTAGAAAAATTTCTAATAAGCTATCAAAATAGCAATTGGACAAACAAATACTTACAGTGAGGAGATATGCCAAGTATACTCACTGCAACACGTGAAACAGCTGCAGGTGAATACGATCTATCGAAGACGACACACAACAACCTGATAACTTGCTAGAGCCCATTGGTGCTATCTTCGATTGTTTCGAGTCAGTTAGTGAGGTGGGATCAAACCAGGTTAGCAAGGAAGCCAATAATCTAAATGAATAAACGAGTAGTTGGGTTTCGTGTAAAGAAATAACGAGTCAGCTTTATTGTTTAAAAGGTGACGATAATGTCCGTATATTACCTGTTGGTTAAGTGTGTTATGAACCAACATTTTCTGTTAATGCTACTCCATAGGGAAGTTTACGTCTTTCTTATTCTTTGAGGCTTGAGCTTGCATACTCCCCATTTATAATTAAAAAGTTGTGATTTAATTCTTTTTTAGTGTTAAATTATTGCTTTGGATTGTCGAATTTGAGTAATYTTCACATTTTATTTTCATACTGTTAGAATGAAKTAATTGAAATTGAAATRGATACTTGGCGCTTTTGTAAGTTATGTTAGAGTTAAATTCATGAATTGAAAATTGAAAGAAAATCTGGCCTTTCAAATTCAACTMTAACCCCTTAATCTTAGCTTAGAAAGAGTATCTCACTTTCTGGTTTGTTCAATTGTAATATTTTTAGCTCAAATTAGCTTAAAAAATTACAAGAACTGGTTGTTTTGGGGAAAAAAAAATGAAAGTAAATGACATCTTTTGCAGCAAAATTGTAAGAGAAATAAATTAGCTTAGCCAGAATGATTATTGGACATTTGAGCTTAAACAAACYAAATCGATGACCAAGTTGAGTTGAAGAATCTTGAATGCTGGGAAGTAAGCATGCTCCTAAATATATATGCTTTTGTTGTGAGGAATTATTTCATCATTATGATTTTTTCTGTAATATTATTTCAAATGTGATGAATCTGATGAAATACTTGCAACTTTCTGATTCAGATTATTATCAATGTAAAATGAATTCCCATTTGCCTTAGTTTCATGTTGATGTGTGCATTTGCAGAAGCTCTCTTTTCCTAAAGCGGCATTAAAAAATGCCTAAACTTTGAGCCCATGTTTGACTGCTTGTGGTTGTGGCGGTGAAGTATTAAACCATAGCTGACTATCATGTTGCTATAGTTTCTAAAAGCCTCTCCTTTTATAGCTAGATGAATTTGGTGTCTGTTTAAGACTGCAATTCTTCGACTGGATTGCTGCTAAGTGCTAAGACTTGGTGGACGCAAGTGACTGTACTGTATTTAATTGTGAAAGATGGACGTCATGAAACCTAGATGGAAAGGGAAGGGTTCAAAAGCTAAAGCTCTTGCAGATCCCATGTCAAAAATTGTTTCAACCCTTCAGTCATCTCTAACCGCATCCGWTAGTACAGGACTGATATCTGGCAGCCAGGTTCTTTTTGAAGCGGATGCAGAACAATCGGAGCTTTTGAACCATGCATGTTTTAGTCGGGTAATTGTAACCGCTCAAAAGGATAAACAATGGTATGAACTTACTTTACTTGTGCTATACATTGAGGTGTTTAAAGATTATGGGAGATGAC